>JAJPUD010000211.1:1441-18631 GCA_023553655.1 Myrmecobius fasciatus | reverse complement strand
TTCTTTCTTTCTTTCTTTCTTTCTTTCTTTCTTTCTTTCTTTCTTTCATACTGTTAGATCATGGGAATGCCATAGACATTGTACATCTGTTTCACCAAGACCTTTGGAAAAGTATCTCACAATCTCTTGTTTTCTTAGAATTGTTGGCTAGACAAGAATTCAGAGGAAAAAGCCTTGGGTGTTTTAGTGGGCTGCTCACTCAATATGAGTCATCGATGACATCAATAGAAGTTCTGTGTTAGGCTACATACATAGAAGTATGGTTTGGAAGGAAGTAATTGTATCAATCACAAATGACATCAGTCAGTTCTGGGTGACACATTTGCAGGATATTTGTGAGATATTGACATACTGGAACACAGGATTTTTTCTCTTTTTCTTTTTGTAGTTACCTTGCCAGGACTTTGTGTAATTTTATTTACATAGCCCAGCACTCAGAGCTATATAATAAAATTTAGATCACTTCTACCATTCTAGTCTTATTTCCGATAAGGAACCTTCTCTACTTTAACTAAACTGGCATCTTATGGTATGTGAACCCACCATGTTTCTTTTTCTTCCAAACTTTTAATAATGTTGTATCCTCTTATAGTATTCTCTATTTTCTTTACTAATTCTCAAAGAACTATGAAGCTTTTCTGCATCGTACCTCACATTAATCTCTCCATCCTCTTCTTCCTAAGTGGTTTACTCATTTTGACACTTAATCACATTCCATTTTTGTCTTGCTCTTTGTACATTCTTGTCTTGGATTGTAATCTTGTTTCCATGATAAGAAAGACCCTTCCAATAGTCCTCAATATGGTGATTTAGGAATAACAGTATAGAACTATGCAAAGAACAGGTACTCAGTGAGTGTTTGTTGAGTGAAAAAGATGGAAAATTTTCCCTTTACTTTGATATAGTTCTTAAGATTAGAATTTTACTGAGATTTATTGGCGAATACACTTCACATCTAGACTTCACTGCAGTATGATAATGTAGGTAAATAAAATGCTAAATAAAATGCTTTCTTTTCTTTGGCTGGATTTTCAGAGAGAGGCCAGCAGGTTATTGTTAAAGAAGAACACTTTGTCTTGAAAATCTTAGTATCACAGTTTTTGGAGATCATTTGGCCCAATAACCTTGTATGCTAGATAGACAAATGAATGTTGAAAGACTAATTGAGTTTTCTCAGGGTCACATGTGGCAGAAGTGAGATTTGAATATAGGTTCTTTAGCTCCAAATCTAGTGCTCTTTTCATTACACAATTGCTTCTCTTGCTAAACTTAAAATTTTTAAGACTGTGGTCTTGAAAAATAAGTTGGGACTCAGCCTCTTCCTCTCTCTTTTCTTTCTTCTCTTTCTTCTCTCCTTGTCTCTCTTTTCCTGTCTGTCTGTCTCTTCTTCCCCTTCTTTTTCTGTCATCATTGTCTTTCCTTCTCTTCCTCATTGTTCTTCTGGTTCTGGTTCTTCTCTACTCATTTTAATTCCTTTAGCTTTTCTTATATGCAGGACACCATTCTTGGTGACACAATTAAAATTTGATTCATTTTCTTTTAATGGGAGTTACGGAAAAGAAATGGAAAAAAAAATCATACAGTACCTTGTATGGTACTACATGGTACCTAATAGTTTCTCAAAGATTATTTATTTAACTTGAAATATGGTTTGTTTTACCCAGGACATTTCTGCTAATCTTTTTTTCTGAATTATTTATGCCTTGAAGTCCTATTCCAATGCTTCATTATAGTATTCAAGGATCCCCAAACTCTGGCCCATCCTAAGAAACTGAGGAAGGCTGAGAATGTGACCTGGTAATAGTCAGCCTGTTGTCCCAGGACCTGCCTAGTTTGAGATTCAACATAAGATTGGACAAAGGCTGATGATATTTTTTTTTAACCATAATCATTCTCAGAGCTTGCCCATTAAGTTTTGGAGATACTGAGGTTTGCATTGGTAAAGGAAACATGATATAATTCCAGATCTATGAATTGATGTCTGATATACATGTTATAAAATTGTTTGATTTATTATTTAACAGGATTATTTGACTTGTTTAAAAAATCTGTTTCTTAGTTTCTTGGGGAAAAGGATTTAATGAAACATTTTATTTATAGAACATAATGATTTAATGTATTTAGCTTCTCATGGTTTGTTTTCCTAATCCTGCTGAATGCTTTTCTTTCAGGATTTCATGTCATTTTCTTTTTGATTTTGAGAAGCTTTTCTTCTAGTTTAATTACAATCTATTTCCTGGCTGTATTTCATGGGTATTTGTTATCTTTCCCTTTCTCCACCTCTGATATTTAAACATTTTTTTCTTTTTTCTTTATTTATCATGTATTTTTTCTTACCCATGCATATTCTTTTCCTTCTCTGGTAAATCATTTTTGCCTTTAGATCTGGAAATGGAACAACCCTGAAATTGAATGTCTGCCCAATGAACTAACTCTCCCTCTTCATTTTTTACTTCAGTGTACTAATCTTGGGCCGTACACTTGATCTCAACATTGTGCCTGGACCTCCCAAGTACTAAAGTTGATGAGCCTTAGATGGCATCATTATTTCAGTCAAAATCTTAGCAGCTTCAATTCACTGCACATGCTAATCTATTAAAAGAACAGGAGGCAAAAATAGCACCCAGCCCCATTCTCATCCTGCTGCTTTCAAGTCATACCTCCAAAGAGGTTATTAGTTTCTGTAATATTACATATATATATGTATATATATGTGTGTGTGTGTGTATATATATATATATACATATATATATATATAAAATTTCTGGGGAAAGATCATGAAACATGAGTTACATGAAACACAGTTATATGCAAACACAAAATTCAGAAGGAAAGCAAATATTTTCAAAGCAATGGTAGCCAACTCTGTTCATCTCTTTTATTATTTGCTGTGTAAGACCAAAAAAATTTTTTTTTCAAGTTCACTTATAATACAGATAGTGATTAGGAGGAATAGTTTGTAAGGAGCTAGCCATCATGAAGTCAGCACCAGCAGGCAGTTTGCTCTGAACTAGTCTGACAGAAAGAGATAGTAGAATCATTTCTATAGGATCTGATTAGTAAAAGAGCCACAGGCAGTACAATTTTATATCCCCTGAGAGTCTAAAGTTTTTCAAGCTATATTATCTCTGTTGGGAGTCCAAAAGGCCAGACAGTTCTAATGTAGGACATGACAAAAACCTTCTTTGCATAGAGATTGTTTCCTTTATGTGGCGGCATCAGAAGGTTTCTGCCTGGGATTTCATTGGATCTTGGCTCTTAGCTTTTTCAACTTGGGTGCTGCTTGCTCATATTCTCCCACTGATCTTTCATATAATGTAACAAAGACTTCCTTTGCAGTTTTTAATGTTTTGTAGATGCCAATGTAAAATATAGGCTGTCCTTCCATTAACTTTAACTCTTATGCCATGGCCAGCTCCCATTTTCCAATTTTGCATGCCCTTTTTATACCCTAGATTTAGTTTGACATATGTGTACAAGCCAAGCCAGTTATAACTACTCAACAGCTTGGCATTGTCTTTTGAACCAACTGTTATTTTGAATTTCTGAAATAATTGTTTCCCATTATTCATAGCTATATAACACTCTCAGGAGAATATTTCCTCCCATTTTTTTCATTCAACATTATTTTTGCTGGATATAATATTTGCAGCTTCAACCCTAGTTCTTTCAATTGTTATGTGTAATATTCCAGAACTTGTGGTCTTTTAGTGTAGCTGCTGATAGGTCTTGTGTGATTCTAATTGTAGTTCCGGCATATTTTTTTTTTTCCCTTGGTTGCTTGTGAAATTTTCTCTTTGATCTGGCGGTTTTGAAATTTAGCAATGATGTTCCTGTATGTTTTCTTTGTAGATCTCTTTTGGGTGATGATCAGTGGAATTTTTCTATTTTTATTTTCCTCTCTTGTTCTATTACTTCATTTTTCTTTGATTATTTCTTACATTATTATACCAAAGTTCTTTTTTTTTTGGTCATAGCTTTCAGGTAGTCAAATTATTTTTATCTCTTCTTGATCTATTTATCAGATCTATTGTTTTTCTTATCCATGAGAATATTAGTATTTGAAAAACATGGCCCTTGATGACAACTTGAGATTATTGAAAGCTTAAACTAGTTCCCTAAGGAACAGCTTTGTGATACAGTGGATAGGTGCCATACCTAGAGTGGGGAAGATTCCACTTCCTTAATTCAAATCTGACCTCAGACACTAGCTTTGTCACTCTGGGCAAGTCACTTAAGTTTATTTGTCTCAGTTTCCTTATCTATATAATGAACTGGAGAAAGAAATTGCAAACTACTACAGTGTTTTTGCCAAGAAGACCCCAAATGGGATCATGAGAATCAGAACCATTGAAATAACTGAATTATAATAGCAAAAGTTCCCCAAATGCAATAGAGAGCCTTAGTGAAGTGGATAGAGTGCTGAATTTGGAGTCAAGCCTAAGTTTGAGTCTTGCCACAGACATTTTACTGCCTCTGTTACCTTGATATATAGGCTACCTTGTCTTAAATTTTTTTGCCCTTGCAGTTCTTGACTTAAGAGACATGTACTCCTTCCCTACCAAAAGGCAGCTGAAAATACATCAATGATTGTTGAGCTATAAACCCATTAATTCACCTTTATAAACTTTATTTTTTTAATGAAAATTGCCTATATATGTATTAAGGGCATCTTTGGTGAAAATATGAAGAGGAATAGGAAGACTTTTATAGGTGATTTTCTGGATAGCAGAATACATCTTCACAGTGAGAGTTGTAGATAATGCAAGATAATACCATACTTCTCTCCTGATTTCAAAAACTACTTTTTTTTTTAGTAGAACAAAGTATAGCTTGAAGCGATCGTCTTTAATAATTTGTCAGAGTAGATTCCTCAACAGATACAACCACAGAGATAACTTTTTTTTTTCAACTAGTGTCTAATTATCAGTATTAAACAAGGTATAAAACAGAGATGCATCCTTACTAATAGTATTTGCCAGTGTTATGGAGGATGTCTTGCACAAAGAAGGATTCTGTATAGAAAGTGAAATTCTCTGGATCTTGAGGATGGCATATGACCTTAAGCCTGAGAATCCCTACAGGGATTCCTCAATAAAATTCATAACCAGTTAAGGGAAATTGTTTATATAATTTACAAAGGAAAAACCAAGTAGCTGAAGAATACATATTATCAAGATTATGGGAATCTTAGATGAGAAGCACATTGAGTTGGTCAACTGCTACTTTTATTTTAGAACATAGACTCATAGGAGAGCTGGAAGGGATACTATATGTTTTGTAGACCAATCTCCTAATTCTACAGATGAAGAAAGTAAAAACCCAAAGAAATTAATTGATTTGCCCAAGGTCATGAAGATGCAAAGAAAAAAATTTTAGGCAAGAGATTTTGGAGCACAAAAAGATAAGTAATTATACCTTGTGGGAAAAAACTGTGGGTAGATCAGATAGTAAAGATGATGGAAAGTAGACAAAGCTTTCACCTAATGTGTTGTAACCTTTGGGATCACAAAAGACTGATGAGTCTAAAAATATAGCTAGGAAAACCAGTATTTTCACTATTTGGCCAGAAAGAGAAATAAGGAATCACAAGATTATTGATAGTGGGGATAAGTATATCTATATTTTCATTATGGTACATAAAGGCAGATTAAGATGTGAATATGAATTTGAAAGTCCCGCAATGAACAAGAATGTGTATCTTACCTGTTCTGTTTTTAATATATAATCCTGTTTCTACAATGCACTGAGGTCTGAGCAACCACTGTCTGAAATGATCTTCTGTCCTCCCCACTTTTGGAATGAATCATCTCTGACTTTGAAGAGCCTTGTCAGACTGATGCCCTTCTCCAGTAGAGATTCAGCATTCAGGGAGATCTATAAGGTCCAAAAGTGAACAATCACCAGGAAACACTCATGGTAGACATGGTAGGCATTTGTTGATAGTTACTAGATTGATCTGAATAATACTGGAAAAAAATTTTGACTTGTGTTTATCAGAGGATTTGGCAAAGGCCCTCATAATACACTTTTGGGAAATATATTGGTTGGATTTTGCTGATTGAATGAGAACTGGGAACAATTATATCCCAAGATTGAAGGGAATAAGAAGATAGATCTTTAGAAACATGCTACATATCTTTGTACTTTATCTTATGTTTCATAGGATTTAAAATGTGAAAGTACCTTGGAGATCATAGCATCATTTGTGACCCTGTGAACCTCTGTCCATGAGTTTCTTTTGGCAAAGATGCTAGAGTGGTTTGCCATTTCCTTTTCCAGGAACAAATAAAATTTAAATGATTTGTCCAAAGTCACACATGCCATCTGGTAATAGTTAACTCCTTTGGAGGCATGAAAAGATTAAAAGCTATCTATTTTTTGGAATCATCTGTATGTTTTACTCTCCAAAGAAAGAAGAACTTGAATAGAAACAAAATACTTTTGTCTTTTAACAAGAAAAAGAAGGATGGAAAATCCGAGACTATCTTTGTATTTCCTTTTATTTAAATATCTTCTAATTCACTTATTCAGGTTAGTACCCCTGAGTCACGAGACCAGATTTTAAAGAGACAAAAGGAAAAAAAAACAGATCTATTCCTGATGGTGAAATTTGATGAACTAGTTTTTAGAGAAAGAAAGGTTAAAAAAATCTGCATCAGTATCAATGGTAAGATGTCACACCTTTATTTTAACTCTGTCCTTCAAGGCATTTGGAAAAAGACTGCATAGAATTTAGGAGCAAGGAAAACTAGTTCCCCAAGACACATGAGTTCTTGTTGACTTCCAGCTCAGCAGCTCTTAGCTTATCAAAAGAACAAAGCAAGTGGGCATGACATAATTGGATATGCTAACTAAAAATGTATACCAGATTATTGAAAGGGACTTGGCCACTTGACATGATTCCTGAGTGGAGAGAAGTCAGGTGAAGGTCTTTTGGCTGGTGTAGCAATAGTTATTGGTTAATGATGATATTTTCCATTCTTAGAGCACATTAGCATTTATAAAGAGCTTTTGTAATCCTCATAACAACCCAGAGAGGTTGTTGAGATTGGATTTATTTTCCTCATTTGTCAGGTCTGTAGTTAGAAAGACTCATCTCCTTGAGTTCAAATTTAGCTTCAGACACTTACTAGATGAATGACTTTGGGCAAGTCACTTAATCCTATTTACCTCAGTTTAGTCATGTGTAAAGTGAGCAGGAGAAGGAAATGGCAAACCAATTTAGTAAGTTTGCCAAGAAAACCCCAAATTGCATCACAAAGAGTCAAACAACTGAAATGACTTAATGACAACAAAATTTCATCATATGTTCTAGAATCAAGAATTAAAGTCTTCTGAATTGTAGTCGGGTGCTCCTTATACTTCCTAGATCATACTCCCTCATTGTTCTTTGAGCCAAGGGAGTTCCTAAGTATTATATCCAAAGCCCTCCCAATTTGTTGGGGATTAATTGAGGCAGGCATTTCATAAATTGACTGACAGGGATTGGGCCTTTGCTTTGTAATTTCCATTGAAACTAAGGAAGAATCAGTAGCAAAGAGGACATCCTCCAGTTAGTGTAAATCTGGACAAAATTGGAAGCCAGGCTTCCAATTTATATGTTTCTGACAGCTTGTATTCACATTGTATGTTTAACTTAATTGAACTATTATAGCTGAAAACATGCAATTTGACTCTCATTGATTTCACTTACCTCTGTCTTCTAATTCTTTGGGTCTAACCATAATTTTTAGTAATGATAATAACAATAGATAGAATTTATATAGAACTTTACACATATGATTTCATTTGATTTTCACCCAGCCCTGTGAAGCACGTACTGTTATTGTCCCCATTTTTATGGATCAGAAAACCAAGGCTAAGAATTTAAATGATGTGTCTAAGGCTTCATGGTTAGCAAGTATCTGAATCAGGATTTGAATTTAGGTCTTGACACCAAATCCAGTAGTCTCTCCACTATATTTATCTAAAGCTTTTGGACTGCCTTTTGTCACCGATCTTCTTCAGCTTATTGTTTCAAAGACCTAGTTCTGCTTAGTTGAACTTGACATGTACTAATATTTCCCTTTCATCCAATTCTTCCTGTTTCTGGATGAGGGATTTTTGGTACTGTGGATCCAGTCTAGTCCCAGTCCTCACCCAACGTAGGGACATAAGAGGCCAATTTGATTTGGTAGGAAGAATGCAGGATTTATAGTCACAGAACATGGATTTAAATTCTTTTAGTTGTTTACTAGCTGTGTGGCCATAAACAAGTTATTTAGCCTTTGTGGACCCCAGTTTTCTCATTTGTTACATGAGGGAGTTGGATTAGATGCCTTCTTAAACTTCTCCCAGTTCTTAATCTATGATCCTTATGGTTTCTTTGAGTCACTTTGAATCTCAGTTTCCATATCTGCAAAAAGAAGGTCTTGGACTAGAAGGACTTTAAGGTACCTCTGTACTATAAATCCAGATCCTGATCTTATGATCTCAGTGCCTTGGTTCTCTCATGTGAAGTGAGGACATTGGATTAAACCCTTTCAACCCTACATCCATGATCTTATTTTATGCCTGTTTAACTGCTTACATCATTGTCTTCAGGATGTGTAAGCATCACTGCCATTATCATCGACATCCTATTAGAATTCACCCATTCATATGGCTTGATGTTTTCATTATCTCTAACAAGCTAAAATGCCACTAAAAAACTAAAACATAAAACTGCTAGTTTATGTTGTACAAAACTACTGCTTCCCTTTGTAGAGAACTACATCAATCAGTCAATCATCAAGCATTTATTAAGCACCAACTATGTGCCAGACACTAAGGCCAGGTGCTGGGGATGAACATTCAAAGAATGAAAATGAGCATCTCTGTGAAAGACTGAGGGATTTATTTGCAATTTCAAGTTGTTGCAGCCTAGCAACAATTGATGGTTTGTTCCAGTCGACTGCCTGGCGGCTTCTTGGCTTGTAAGCTTAGGAAAGAAATTGTTTCTTTCCTGAGGAATATAGAACAAACAGGTGAACACTCTTGTCTGATGCAAGAAAAGACTTCAGAGCCCTCTTTTTTTTCCCTCAAGTTTCCTCACTATACCCAGGTGTTGTACAAATTGGGCTTTGAGTTTCGTGTATAGGAGGGAATCCAGTCATCACTATTTCACCAGCTCCTATTCCAAATGTACTACTTTCATTTGCAAATGAAATTCTCATCCAAGAGCCAACAACAGTGGCAGAGTTAAGCTTGAAAACAATTAGTTCCTTCCTTCTGGGATTTGGTTTTTTACATGGAAACTGAGGGTTTTTTTTTTGTACTTCTTTTTCAGATCCCTTTAATTATTTAGACTTTGTTGTATAGCATTCAGATATGTAAGGAAGAGGGAGATTCTGGACAACTGGCATTCCATTTGCAATCTGTAGCTTGTGACTCATTTGGCAGGAATTTGCAGCTCTGGTGAATAGCTCCCCACAGCTTTCATCTGAAATCAACCATTCTTTGCAAGGCTGAGGACCAAGGACTAATGATAGTCATTCAACACAAATAATTCAGAAAGACTAGTCTTATTGAAAGTCCCCCAGGAGCACTGTGTTGCCAAATGCACAATAAATTTGAATTTCATTGGAAGTCCTTTGTGCTTATGCAGGTGCTGAGAGAGATTTCAATCCCCACATAACATGCCTTCTTGAAAAATTAAAATATGACTATCAGTCAATATGACAATAGTAAGCCTGCTTCACAGAGAATTATTTGAGTTGAGTTTGTGTCTGGCAAATAGGTGTTGATTGATATTTAGTGCTCAAGATGATATGTGCCTCTGTTTTTTCATCTCTAAACCACTGGGGTTGGACTAGATTATCCATAAGGTTTCCTCCCAGATATTTTGGTTCCTTGGATCTTTGAATAGTGACTAGTATGATATTTGTCTGTCATGTGTGTAGTTCACCTGAGAGACAGTGTCACTCTGGAGGATGCTAGGAAGCTGCTTCCAGGGGAATTGTGATGATATGAAAAAAAATATCTTAGTGAGCCAGGAATAGGTATAGATGTTCTATATCTGGTTCCAGCCAGCTAACTATGTGATGAAGAGGAGACTCCTTGATTGATTGTGAAGCCAGTCAAAGAAGCCTTTCAGATTTAGTCTCTTCTAAATTTAGCACTTTTGAGAGAATTTGGCAACTAGTGAAAGGGAGTGTAGTCTACAAACTTGTGAGCCAGAAGGCCCCTCAACATCCTTTCAATTCAGAATCCAGGTTTGCAGTTGACATAGAAATAGTGCTTTAAAGAATAGGGAATAACATTGAAGAGGGATTTCTGGGCTCTCCATCCAGTAGGAGCTGAGACAAGGAATCATCCTATTGCAGTACAGCCCCTGGATATAAACTTTGATGATTGCTCGTGGGGGCTCAAACTGATAGTGGAGTTCCCCCAACTTTTAGAACCTTAAAAGGCAATGCAGCAGGCCTATTCAGATTCCAGGATCTGGGTTCTTCCATTGTATCATGTAGCTTAGATTATTAGACATGGAAGGAAGACCAGAAATTATATAGTTCACCTTCCTCTCCTCCTCCAAGCACACTTTACAGATGAAGAAACCATCCAGAGTATTTGAAATATATAGAGACAAAAATTGTTTGGGGATGGTAGTGTCATTTTATTAAGAGAATGGAAGCTAATGTGAATGTGTCAATAACTATGTCATGTTTTTTGAGGAATTAGCTTGTTTTTCTAATGTGGAAAATTGACACCATGTTTCAGGTTACACCGGTGAGCTTTGCCAGTCCATGGTGGATTACTGCATTTTAGAACCATGCAAAAATGGAGCAACATGCATTTCAAGTCTCAGTGGATTCAGTTGCCAATGTCCAGAAGGTAAATTCTCATTACTCATTACTCAAATAATATTTTTTTCTGTTAAGATTGTAAACAATATTTAGAAATAATGCTGCTATGTTTCCATTTCAAAGTGCTTTTAAGAAGATTGTGGGTAGTAGAATTTTTTGTTGTTTTAGGCTTCTAATAGAGGAGGTATAGATTCTTATTTCTGTCCATATGGTAGAAGAATCTGAATTATGTTGGTCTTTTCAGTATTAGAAATACTCTAGAGAGGCTCTATTATTTTAAAAATGCATTGACAGCTATTTGGCACAAAAAAGTGGAATCAGTTTTTTTTAAAAATATTAATGGAGGGAATTCAGTGGATAAAAATTCCCTCAACTATTTTTATTTATCCACTTTAAAAGATTTAAATGTCAACTTCATCTTTTGGTTCAATTCTTTCAGCTAGAAAATCAATTATGAAATCTCATCAAATTAGACTTATCTGATTGACTGCTGACCCTCCTCAATTCCAGGAATGCTTTTCTCCTTGAATATTTTCCCCCACTTTGGTTATCTTTAGTGAGACATTCTACCTGGAAAATCAATTCTGTCAAGCAGTATTATTAATTGGGCATTTTTGAACTCTAAAAAAGTATATCCTTTCCATTTCAATTTTTATTCCTGATCTCTGCCATCAATTGTGCAGTCTGCACAATAAAAATAAGATAAAATAATATAAATGTAATGTATAATATTATAAAATATAACAATATGAAATGTAAATTCAATTAAATAAAAAATACCTCCTTCCCCAAATAGTAAGTGTGCTGTTGGTTGGGTGAATAGTTTATTGGTTTAGAGAAGGAATTTTTTCATACTGTTTCATACTGCTACATACTATAGGACACAAATGAAAAAATCAAAAACAAAAAACAAATCAAAACTAAAATACAGCAACAGCCCCTTCCCTGGAGAAGCTAATATTCTACTAGGAGAAATACCATATATAGAAATAGGTGTATTTGAGATAGATAGAGCAGATGGAAGGTAACCATGGAGGAAAAACCACTAGCATTGGTGGGAAGTGGGGATCTGGGGGAATGGGCAGGCCTGGGAGAGACCTATAGAAAACAGTGTTTAAGGTGAGATATGAAAGAAGCCAGATTGTAAGAGTCAAAGGTGAGAAAGGAAAAGGAACCTTATAGTTCAGGATTTAAGTTTTGGAGTCTAGCTACATTTGTAGAGGAAGTTTTGGGACTTGGAATTCCTTAATGCAAAGAAATCACAGGTCCTTACCTGTGAAAAGTGCGTTGGGATTAGGAACCACAAGACTTGCTCTGCTTCTTACTACCTAGGTCTTTTGGTGTATAAACATTTATTAAGCACCTACTATATGTCAGGCACCCTGCTAAGCATAGAGGATACAATGAAAGACAAAAAAGAAAAAAAATATTTCCTCATAAAGAACCCATAGTCTAATGCAGGAATCATCATGCAAATCATTGTGTACAGACTTAGTATATATAGAACTGAATTCTAGATCATTAAGAAAGAGAAGACACTATAGGCTTCCTATAGAAGGAAGGATTTTTACTGGGACTTGGAAGGAAACCAGGAAAGCTAGGATGTAGCGATGAAGATGTGATTGTAGACAAGTTCTTTCCTTTTTTTTTATTTACTAGGTCTTCCTTCCTCATTTGTAAAAGTGGGGAGCTGGAGGAAGGACTATAGCTATTCCCTAAGGTCTCTTCAGATTTGAATTTTTTGTTCATGAGAACACTCTTCCCCCCCCCCCCAATCTGAAATACTTTTAGAAAGAGATTTATTAGGTCATTTTCTAGTAAAGAGGAAGCAAGAAAGGTGCGGTTTCTGGTCTATGCTCTGGAAAGTTTACATTATGAAGAATTTAGAAAAGGGTGTCCCTATGTGAACTACATGTTTATATTTATCAATTTTGGTGAGAGAACAATTTGAAAGCAAGATAAATTTGAATATTTATGCATATCCAATAAAATTTGGGCAAAGTTAAAACATAAGGGAACCCAAAACACAAGCTTGTGGGAACCCAAAATGAAAATGCTCTGGGAATATCCCGGATCTAGAGAAACCCAAAATATCTTATAGCCATCTTCAGCATTTCTAGAAAGTTACTGGACTCAGGGTATATTCTGAATGCAGACAACTTTCAATCGCACAGTATTGGATTTAAACATTATAATAATCTCCCCTAAACTATATAGTAAATCATTTTCCACAGAGAATTGATGATTCTGACTTTCTTGGAGTACCATGCCCCATTCTCAATGGCTAGAGATGTACAAAGGGCTTAGATGGTCTTGAAAAGATTGAAGTATTAGAAAATAAAAGCTCTAAAAGTAAAGTACAGAAATTTAAGAGTATCCAATCTCAAAAACATGCTAAAGAATCATTGAATAAAGAGTGTTTTTGTTTGGTTTTTGGTTTTCAGAAGACTATGAATAAGGAAAAATATTTGAATATCTATATTAAAAGAGTTAGTGATTATAAGAAAATCTTTTCAGATAGTTGGGTTATTTGGTGTTGGATTAAATGTCTTCTTGTATAATAGTAATATAAATCTTAAGATCTTCTTCTCTAGTCTTTAGAGACAGAATATGTCATTTATCCAGCATAGTTTCAGGGTTACTATGATTGAGGATAAATATACATATATATATATATATGCAAAAATATATACAAACATATATATTCTTTAAAAGTACATTTTCCCCTGCTATTCTAATAAAATATCAATAAAGAGCTTTAAATATGAATTTATACCCAGTTTTCTATTTTATATAAGCAGTTATTCAGTTTTGATATTTCTCAAAAAACTTAGTGCTACTTCACTCTCTCCAACAATAAGTTTATTTTCCAAGCTTATTATAAAATAAATTAACCTCAGAAACAAATTAGATATTATTTTCTGATGGAACACATCAAGGATTACAGATTACTATTTTTTCAAAATTGATATATTTAACATTAAGATACTTAATTTTTATTTTTTATGAAGCTTGCTTATAATCAAGATGACATGTCTATGACACATAATAAGTAACTATTAATTGATTGATTTTAAGTATAAGTTATACCTTTTTAAATTGTAAGATAATATTTTTGGTGATAGGCTCTGGAAGTCATTCAATACTTATTCTGAAGAACTGAATCTGATAATCATCTAACCTGAAAGGCAATGGAGATCATCTATTGCAATTGGAGTACTGCAACAATAGATAATAATAATAATAATTAGCTAATATATTTAACACTTACTATGTATTAGGCACTGTACTAAGTACTTTACAACTGTTATCTCATTTGATACTCACAATAATCCTGGGAAGTGGGTACTATTTTTAATCCCATTTTACAAATGAGGCAACTGAGGCTAAAGTGAGATTAAGTGACTTGACATGGTCACATAGCTAATAAGTAGTGAAGCTAGGATTCAGATGTAGGTTCTTAATTCAATGTTCTTTGTATGACACTGCTAATTTTTATTTCAAGATATGAACTTGCAAATATCAGTCAGTATGTCAGTCAGCAAGAACTTGTAAAGTATTTATTATGTATTAAAAGCTAGATTATATTCTGGGAATAAAAGGAAAGGCAAAAACAAATAGCCCCTGATCTCTAAATGCATCTTTTAAAATAATCCAGAAAATACTTTGCTTCTTTTGTTTGTAAAAATAATGAGAGAGATTTTTAGCAAATCCATAAAGATGTCCATAAAGCTATGGAAAGTAGGTTTTCAATATGGACACAACTATTCATTCTCTTTAGCTTCATTCTTTTTCTGAGTCTGGATGGAACTCTACAAGGATTCAGTTTTCTACAGGTATCCACTCTCTTTAACTGTAAACCCATTCCCAAGAGTCCAAGTTCACAGGTATAAAGAAGGCAAAAACAATTTGAAGAGGAAGGGAATGAATGTCTAGACTTTTCAGAAAGTATTTTCTGTTTTTTGAGTTGATATGGGCAATATAATTTTTGTGAGATCTTTGAAGTCCTTATTTTTTTTAAATCAGGTGTATTTTTAATTTGGAACACATAATTATGCACATACACTGTGATTATCTATTGGAATTTGAAAGTGTATAAAATGCAGATTCTAAAAACAAGTGAACTTGACCTCATCTCTTATAATTTTCATCCAGTCTTGTTTTTCTTTGAAGTATCACATTGTCTAAATTTAGATGCAATGAAATGAAAAAAATAATCTGTAGCACAACATTGCTATTCCCTCCAAAGGTGACATTTGTTTTCACATCTAATTACATTCGCATAAAAGTACATAATAAGAGATTAGTATTGAGGATGAGAGATTCATTATCTACCTTGAGAAAATGTCTCACGTAAAATGTTTTTGGGAAGCTGTCATATAGAATTTTCTCTTTAAGAGTGAATAAAGTATTCTTTAAGCATTTACTGTGTGCAAAGTTCTATGATAAGTACTGGGAATATAGATAGATGAGTAAGACAGCCCCAGTTCTCATGGGGCTCAATTTTAATGGGGAAGGCAAAATGTATGGGAGGTTTCAGCTACAAGTCACATGGAGAAGTCATGTGATTCTGGGGATGCAATGGCAAAGCAGATAGTGATGACTTTTTTTTTGATGTCATTTTCACTGATAAAATCTCATCAGTTTCCAATGCTGAACCATTATTGACAGTGCCAAGGACTTTGGTAGTAAGAATTTTCTTTTCTGGGTTTTTGATGGCTATGACTGTAGTCCCTGTAGACAGGAGCAGTTGCTAAGATGTAAATCCCAGTGCTGACTTTATCAGCAAGGATCCAGATATTCAAGATTTTGTATTTACATAGTTGAATTAATGAAGGAATTATTGATCTTTGTGAAGCATTTGCAAAGTATCAGGCACTGCTCCAAGTTCTTTATTTTGCTTAGACTCTGTCATTATTAAAGTGTGGCACCAGGTGGATGGAAATAGTTGTAAATGCCAGTCCCAATCAGAATTCTAACTTCTCCATTTCAGACATGGAAATTTGGTATGAAGCAGCCCATAGTCTTATCATATGAAAATCCCTTAGCCAAACATGGAACCATTGTACAGTGAAAAAAACAGGATCTGGGTTTGAATTCCTCTACTATCATATACTACCAATGTGACCTTGAGAACTTGCTTCATTGTTCTGGGTGTATGTTTTCTGTCTGTAAAATTGCAGGGTTGGATTGGATGATCTTAATGTCTTATCTCTCTATAGATTCATAATTCTATGAATAACTCAAGAGCTATTAAAATAGCTAGCTAACATTTATATACATTTTAAGATTTGCAAAGCACTTCACAGATATTATCTTATTTTATCCTCCAACGACTTTGGGAGGAAGGACACTATCATTTCCCCCATTTTATAGGAGGGGATTACAGAAGTTATAATGGCTTGTCTAGCTAGTAAATGTTGGAGCCCAGATTTGAATTCAGGACTCCCTAATTTCAGGTCTAGAGCTCTATTCACAGTAACAACCAGCTGCCATCACCCAAATAACTCCTTGTTAAACTGGTAAATGTATCCTTTAGTGTGATAAACCAGAAGGAAAAAAACACCCAGAATATACACAAATAATGTAAGAAAATATAACTGTGAAGAGGCTCTACATCAGGGAAGATCTGTTCTCCAAATCTTAGTAGCAGATTTTTTGATTCCTTTTGTCAAGGAATTGAGTAATGAAAATAATTCCTCACTTCTTAATAAATGTTAGTATATTAGCATTCCAAATGCTTTTAACACTTTCAACTTTACACATTTGGGGAGCCCAAAATATCCTCAAATGAACATTTTATTGGGTAAAAATGGAATAAATTCTGAAAAAAACACACCCACTCCAAAGAAAAATGATGATGACTCAGCTGAAGGATCATGAAGTGCTCAAAACTTTGTATTTGTTGTTGGAATGCATTCATTCTTCACCTAAAGTGATGGTGGGAGCATCATCTTATAGAGCAAATATATATAATTATTTTTTCTGTGGTGTCATATTTAGGAAATGTCTAATCTTGTATTTAGTAATTCTCCTGTCTATAAAGATTTTTAAAATATACTTATGTGAATTCTACTACCATTACCACCACCACCACCACCACCACCACCACCACCACCACCACCACTACTACTACTACCACCACTACTACTACTACTACCACCACCACCACCACCACCACCACTACTACTACTACTACTACTACTACTACTACTACTACTACTGCTACCACTACTACTATTACCACTGCTACCACTACTACTATTACCACTACCACTACTACCACTTCCACTATTACCACTACCACTACTATCACAACTACTACTACTACTACTACTACTACTACTACTACTACTACTACTAC
>JAJPUD010000210.1:833672-847745 GCA_023553655.1 Myrmecobius fasciatus | reverse complement strand
AAAAAAAAAAACTCCCCAGTTTGATGTCTTTGGGTCTGATGGGTTCTGGTCAACATAACCTAGGTTCTTAGCTAAAGGTTTCAAAGCAACAGATAGAGGTTGTCCAGCTTCCCAGCCACACAAACTAGGTTCAAACAATACAATAAAATTTTCTTCCAGTTGAATAAAGTTTTCTTATAAAACATAAATTGGACTAGACCTATAACTGAATAGAAATGGAACTGAGTTAGATCCAGAATTGAATCAAAAGATGGAGTCAATGTGGTTCACTTAATTCCCACCACCAATTTGGGATTCCAAATCTCTCAATTCTCTCAATTACCTCAGTTTGTTATCTATAGACCTATTTTCACTGTTAGTTTCACCCTCTTCTCCTAATGTGCCCCTAAATCCAAGGACAAAGAGAAAAGTTAATATCATTCTATGACTTTGGGAAATTGTGGATATATTTGAGTCTCAGGAGCTATTTGCCTCCTAGAAAAAAGCATGGGGTAATAAAACCAAGATACTGGGCATACAGCCAACATATTAGGTCTATTCTACCCCACTAGCCACTACAGAAGAAGCTAATGATTTTCAGTTAGAGAAGCATTTATGTTCAAGGCCACTAAATTTTGATCAAACTAAATGAGCCCAGCATCAATTAGTATTTTGGGGGTATCTCAACTGCACTAATCATCTGCTTAGTTCCCTCTTTGTTGAACTATAAGCCTGAAATGTTTTATTTTTTAAAAGTGACATTCTCATCATTCTTCATTCCCAAGTGAACCCCTTTCAAAACTAAAGACATTGGAGGAAGACTAGACTCTGACCTCATCCAATCAAAGAAACAATTAGATAAAAGGTTAGAAATCTATGTGTAGGTCAGAAAGGGACAACTACTTTTTCACTGTATAGTATAATGGAATTAGGTCAAATTTATGGATTTATTGATAACATATATCTCTGAAAGGAAACTTATGTGATCTAGTCTAAGCCCCCATCATTCATCGTATAGATTTGGATAAGTAAGGCTTGAAGGATTAAATGGTGGAAGAACTAAGCCCCTGATTTTTTCCTCTCTACTTCTCTATCTGCAAAATGAGGTAACTGGGTATTTTTAGAGAACCCACACTCCTTCTGGATAGTAAACTGTATAACACAACATTTGAATTAATTTTTTAAGGTAGCCTTGCTTGAAAAAATCCCAAAGTTCCAGATGATTTCTTGAATGTGTCTCCATTACTAACCTCTCAGTGTCATAGATTACTTAAAACAATCATATAAACTCTTCACTAAAATCTTTACATAAACAACATTTTATCATTTTTTTTTGCTTTTTGCTGAGGCAGTTGAGGTTAAGTGACTTGCCCAGGGTCACACAGCTGGGGAATGTTAAGTGTCTGAGACCAGATTTGAACTCAGGTCCTCCTGACACCAGGGTTGGTGCTCTATCCACTGGGCCACCTAGCTGCCCAACATTTTGTCATTTTTGCAAGCTGTATTCATCACCAGAGAGGATGTCCAGAGAGATTAAGGCTTACCCAATGTCTTCAAAGCTAAAATCAGGTAAGCCACAGCCATTTTTAAAACTCAAGGCTGAATTTGATATAGACCTTATTGGGCTTCAAACTGAATTTGAGACATCTGCATAGAAGATAGAAATCAGCCCCTTGCAACTCTACCAATACAAATGGTTGACACACTGGATAGAGTGCTGGGTCTATAGCCAGGAAAACCTGAGTTCAAATCCTCAAGCATTTAGTAGTTGGATGACCCTGAGCAAGTCACTCAATTTGTCTGATTCAGTTTTCTCATTTATAAAATAAGGATTATAATAGCTCCTACAACCCAAGTTAGTCATGAGGATCAAATGAGATAAGATTTGTAAAGGTGCTTAACACAATGCCTTGCACAGGGGCTTAATAAATATTTTAAACTTGTATGCATTCTTTTTTTCCAAGGAAAGAAGTCAGAAGAAATTATATATATATATTGCATTATGAAAAATTGCCATTAGCAGAAAATTTCTAGATGATAAAAGCCAGAGGCATCATGACATAGTAAATAGAGAGCTAGCCTCAGAGTTAGAAAGACTTAGCTAAGTTTTAAGTATGTTTTCTGCTATCTGTATTGCAGCCTTTTCTCTGTCCACATGACAAGTTGCTAGTAGGAGTATGTGGAAAGGAATGTTGGGTTAATATCTTGGATATCAAGAAGATAAGTCTTTTGGATCAAGATTTTATAAGGGTCTTTAGAAATCATTCAGTCTAATCCCTGAAGTATATGGTTGTTGCTCTTTATTCTTGAAGAAGTCCAAAATGACATCACTGTATTAGAGTCTAGTTATAGTGTATCCAACTGTGGCTGATCAGATCAATACAAGCTCAGAATACTATGCCACAGGTTGAACACAAATAATCCCTATGAATATTTGGGGTGGCTTCTCTAACTTCGCATATCTTGATTTCTTCTGAGCTAATTCAATTCTGCACACACCTTCTCTGATGTGTGGTCCTGTACCAGTGTCTCCTATGACATACAGTCAATTCTAAAGTTCTTAAGAGACCTTGAGAGTGTCTTGTATCACTTTTCCTGACCATCTTGTGAGCACTTGTCCTGTGTGAATTCCCCATAAAATAATGTGCATATATGTGTATAGGTGTACAGGTATTCAGGGAAGGATAGCACCTCTGGTGTGAGGATGACTGAGCCTTTTGATGTTAGCTGAGTTCTTTTCAGGGCTCCTTTCCACCTTTGTTGTCCAGCTGCTCACCCAACTCTCACCTATGGTTCCAAGAAGCTTTAATGTGCCAGTCTTTAAGAAGACATCATTTGACTCTGTAAAAAGGAAAGTACAAATAAAACTTAAGAGATGCAGGATTCCTGGCTCAGTAAGAAGGCAGATGAAATTTAGTTTTATTCTAATAGTACTTTTATGATGCCTTAAAGGCTATTTGTGGGCCAAAGATCTATGATGTATCTCAGTGTAATTAAGTAATTGAGATATACTTAGTACTGATGGAGCCACACTGCTCAGTGATAAGGACATGATCCTGGAGACATGGGTTAAACATTTTCATAGCATTCTTAACAGACCATCATCAACTAATACTGAAGTCATTGAATGTATACCTCAAGTTGAAGTCAAACCTACTTAGCCACACTTCAGCTGAAAAGGTTTTGAATACCATTCCTCTCTTCTTGTGTGGTAAAATATCTGGTACTGATTCTATTCCAGCTGAGATTTATAAGACAGGGGGATTACTCACACAAAAACAGACTGAAAATTTCTGGGTCATATTTCAAGAAGAGGTTTTTCCCAGGAGTTCATGGATGTCTCCATTATCCACCTCTATAAATAAAAATGAAATGAGTTGTACTGTGACAATGGGGGGGGGGTTGGGAATCTCTTGGTCATTGCTGACAAGATTCTCAACAGAGTTCTCCCTAATGGTCATCTACCTGAGAGTCATGGTGGCTTCACAGAGGGCCAATGAATGGTTCATATGATGTTTGCTGCCTGACAATTTTAGGGAAAATGTCAGGTGTAGAAGAGTCTACACACATTTGTTGATCTGATCATGATAAAATTTGGTTTTCTAAAAATGTTCCTCAGTATTGTACAACAGTTCAATGACAGCATGCTTGCATGGCTCCTGGATAATGAATGTTGCTCTTATACTTTCCTAATCAATAGAGTGAAGCAGGGCTGTGTGTTTGCTCCTATGCTTTTTATAATGATGTTTTCAGCTATATTGTCAGATGCCTTCTATGTGGATGAAAATAGCATCAAAGAGAGCTACCATATTGATAGTAAATTATTTAACTTGAAATGGCAACAAGGGTCCATGACGCAATAGCTAGAGCATTGGCCCAGGAGTCAAGAGGACCTGAGTTTAAATCAGGCCTTAGACACTTCACACTTACTTGGTATGTGAACATGGGCAGTCACTCAAACAAAAATTATTAGAAAAAAAAATGCAGAGTAGGTCAGAAAATTCCAAGTTCTTCAGATTTCCTCCACAGAGAGATGGAAATTGTGCCTCAGGGCAAATGTAGAGCACTAAAAACAGGTGAGAGTTGGAGCAGAACAATGGTCACCTTGGGACAATCAGAGAAGATTAGAAGAAAGATAACAGATTAGAGGTTTGACTCCAATAAAGTGTAAACATCCCCAGGCCAGTTCCACTGAATCAGCATGTGGTGAGCTTTGTGGCTAGCTGGGTTGGGAGATAAACCTGTTGACAGTAGCCACAGGAATTTTCACCTCCCAGTCGGTGAGAAATTGGGCAAGTGCATAAAGAAAGATTGAGGAAACCACTGCTGATAAGGAATGCCAAATTATGCTTCCCAGACATGGCTCTGGGCAAGAAGGAATCAGCATATGCATGATGAGTGCCAAAGCAGTGGGGCAGGGAAACTACTGGCAGGTAACACTTACAGGAGGGTGGAGTTCTTGGTTTGAGGTTCCAGACCAGAGGTGATTACTGAAGGAGTATCTGAGGCAAGAAGTACTATCTCCCATATCCCAGAACTAGAGGTGATTATACCAACAATTTCCTACAAATTAAAAAAAAAAAAATGGACAAAGGAAAAAGAACCCAATCATAGAAAGTTACTATTGGAATAAGGAAGATCAAGGTTCATCTTCAGAGAAGAATACTGAAGTTTAAAAAAAAAAGCCTCTCCTACCCTCAAAGAATAACATTAAATGGTCACCTGCCCAAAAAGAATTCATAGAAGAGTTCAAAAGAGACTTTAAAAATCAAATGAGAGAACTTAAGAAAAAACTAAAAAAGAACAATTCAAGAAATACAAGAAAATTTTGAAAAGAAAACCAACTAACTAGAAAAGGAGATCCAGATTCCTAAGGAAGAAAAAGACTCCTTGAAAACTAGAATTGGACAAGGGGAAGCCAACAAAGTTTAAGAGACCAAGAAATAAAAAAATTATAAAGAATGAAAAAATAAAAGAGAATATGAAGTACCTCATAAGAAAAACAAAAGAAAGATGACAGGAAAAGATAATGATGAATGTTGAAGGGGATGTGGGAAAGCTGGGATACTAATACATTGTTGGTGGAGTTGTGAACTGATCCAACCATTCTGGAGAGCAATTTGGAACTATGCCCAAAAGGCTATCAATATGTGCATACTCTGATCCAGCAGTGTTTCTGCTGAGCTTATATCTGAAAGAGATCTTAAAGGAGGGAATGTGCAAAAATGTTTGTGGCAATCCTTTCTGTAGTTGCAAGAAACTGGAAACTGAGTGGATGCCCATCAGTTGGAAAATGGCTGAATAAGTTATGGTATATGAATGTTATAGAATATTATTGTTCTATAAGAAATGACCAGCAGGATACTTTCAGAGAGACCTGGAGAGACTTACATGAACTTATCCTAAGTGAAATGAATAGAAACAGGAGATCATTGTGTAGATCATGTAGATTATCAATTCTGATGGACACGGCTTTTTTCAACAATGAGATGATTCAAGCCAGTTCCAATGATTTTGTGAAGAGAGCCATCTACACCCAGAGAGAGTACTGTGGGAACTGAGTATGAGTCACAACATAGCATTTCCACTCTTGTTATTGTTTGATTGCATTTTATTTTCTTTCTCATTTTTTTCTTTTTGATTTGACTTTTCTTGTGCAGCAAGATAATTGTATAAATATGCATGCATAAAAAAGAAAAACAAGAGATCTGGAGAATAGATAAAAAATGAAAAAATAATAATAATGGAACTACCTGAAAATTATGATAAAAAAGAATTTTGATATAATAATATAAGGAATAATTAAAAGAAATTGTTCTGAAGTATTAGAACAAGAGGCGAAAGTAGAAATAGAAAAAAAAAAAAAAGATCCATTATCACCACCTGAAAGAGATCCTATAAGGAAAGCCTACAGGAGCATATCAGACAAATTCTAAAACCCCCAAATCAAGGAGAAAATATTACAAGATAAAAATGTTCAAATACACTGGAGTCACAATTAGAATCACACAAGACTTAACAGCAGCTGCATTAAAAGACTGCAGATCTTGGAACACTAGATATCAAAGAGTAAAAGGGTTGTAATCAAAAATAACATACTCACCAAAGTTAAACATAATCCTGAATGGAAAAAAAAGGACAATGAACTGCCAGACATTCAGAATTTTGTTGCAAAAGACCTGAACTTAATAGAAAATTTGACATATAAAATCCATTTCTTTTTTTTTCTTTTTTCTTTTTCTTTTTTCCCCCTGAGGCAGTTGGGGTTAAATGACTTGCCCAGGGTCACACAATTAAGAAGTGTTAAGTGTCTGAGACCAAATTTGAACTCAGGTCCTACTGATTATCCATTGTGCCATCTAGCTGCTCCAATATATAAGATCCAGAATAAATATGAGCAAACATCAAAGAATAACTTCAAGGGATCCAATAAAGACAAACTTTGTGTTTATATGTGAAAATGTAAACCATATCTCTTAAGATGGTCATTAGCAACTGGATAGTTCAAAAGCAAGATTGGGGTAGAGCTATGTATTATATGATCCTAAAAAGCAAAACCATGTAAGAAAAGGCAAAAAAATAGTAATTGTTTTATAAAAATGAGGTGTAAGAAGAAGAATTGACATAGAAGAATTAGATTGGAGATGAAGGCTGGTAGTTCTGGAATCCTACTCAGATTGGGAATGGACTAAAGAGAGAATAATACATACATATTATGTATATATATGTATATATGAATACATATATATATGAGTGAAAGAAGAAATACATACATATGTATATATATATGTGTGTGTGT
The DNA here is from genome assembly GCA_023553655.1 of Myrmecobius fasciatus. Taxonomy (NCBI): domain Eukaryota; kingdom Metazoa; phylum Chordata; class Mammalia; order Dasyuromorphia; family Myrmecobiidae; genus Myrmecobius; species Myrmecobius fasciatus. The sequence continues at coordinate 840,967 of JAJPUD010000210.1, read as the reverse complement.
GTGTATAAATCTTCTAAATTTATAAAAAAAAATAACAGGGGAAGGACTAAGATGGGAGTGTGGTGTGGAGGGGCATGTATATCAACAGAAATGGGATAAGGAATAAAAATCCCACAGAAATGGAATAAAGAAGAAGAGAAAGAATGAGGGAAGAGGATAAGGGAGGAATCCTTGGATAAGAGAAGGATCCTTGGAAGGGATAGGTTAATAGCAAAGCAAGGTAATGAGTAGAAGTAAAGCAGAGGAGTCAGCAGGGATAGAAATCAAGAGATACACACAAACATAATAATAACAATCAGAAGTAGAATTTATTAGAAAAAAAAAGAGAGGTAGCAATCACTGATCTCAAAGTCAAACCTAAAATAGATGTAATCAAAAGAAAAAATAGGGAAACTATACATGTATATCAGCCATATTATTCAATATCATGTTAAACTGTTTAAAATAATAGATACCATAAGATTGCAATATTGTGGTAGTAGAGGAAATAATAAGTTTATGGATTTAGAAAAATATGGAAAGACTTGGATTTATGAAGGATGATGTTATCTACCAACAGAGAAACAGAGGACATTTATTGTCTTATATTTTTAATTCTCTCATGTTCTACTGTGCACATAGCAATAATTTTTTTTTCTTTTGGTGTTTTTTCCTATTTTTTTTCTTTTTCTATTTTGTGTTTGTTTTAACTAAATATATTTAAAAAAAAAATAAAATGCTATTAACCAAGAGTTAGTAGTGGAAGAAGAGTTGGTGACTTTTTGTTTGCAGATGTTTGTATATTCAATGCAGTCTCTGAACAGGCTGAATTTCAACAGAACATGCTAAGTTGCAACAACAAATTCTTTGCTAATTATGTTAATTTTGGCCTGGTAACTAACATCAAAAACAACAACAACAATAATAGAGCTTCTCCACCAGCCAGCACCATACCATCTACATATAGAACCCCTGATTACAACAAATGGAGGAATTCTGACTTCTTTAGATAAATTCACTTGCCTTGGCAGTATACTTTCCTGGTGATGTACATATAGAAGATGGAGAGGATGTATGCATTTCCAGAATTAGCTCAGTTTTTGAGAGGCTTCAAAAGAAAGTATTAGAGTGAAGTGGTATTAGGCTGCCTACTAAATGCCATTGTGATGACCTCACTGTTGTATGACTGTAAAGCCTAAATAGTATGCCAGTGCCCTGCCAGAAAACTGAATTACTTCCATTTGAATTGAATTGGGATGATTCTGAAAATCATTTGGCAAGATACTAAAGAGCATTCTTAAACTTAATTACCACACATTCAAATTCTACTGCAGAAAGTGCAACTCTGATGGGCTGGCCACTGTTCAAATGCTAGGCATTGTGCTTAACTGAAATGATAACTCCCTCTACAGCATCCTAGACAATCAACCTTGGATAGAACAAAGTCCTTTTTCTGCTTCTGGCCCATTCCCAGAGAACTCCTTTTTTAGTATTCAAGATAGCCCCAAAGCCCTATGATAAACAATAGTCTCAGCTAAACCTGTGCCTGTGAATTAGTATCCTGATTTCTCCAGTAAGAATTAGCCCTTACACATCATAGAATCATAGACTTTGAGAACTTAAGAGCTGATGTATTGAAGGTTACTACTTAATTCATTTAAAAAGCATTTATAAAGCAACTACTATTAGTATTTAACTTAGACATGACTGGATCATGTATCTATATAAATGCCAGTTATTAATATGATTATTACTAATTTTCATGATACATTGTTTTTATTGAGAGGTAGCAGATATAACATTGAGAGGTCACACACTCTCAGTTGTTTAAGCCACTCTCTAAGATCAGAAAATGCAGAGAATGTACCAACCTATAGTAATAGGGAAACTCCTACTTCAAAGAGGAGTTCTGTGTACCAAAGAAGTCATAGATCATATCCTTGTCTCTATCCACATATGCAAGGCAATGGGCATACAAAGCAAAAACTTTAATCCCCATCTTCAAGGAGATATGAGTGGGGAAGGGGATATAACATGTAAATAGATAAGTAAAAATATGATAATCTGAGTAAGGAGGAAGGCATCATTAACGACTAAGGGGATCAGAGAAGGCTTCAGAAAGGAGGCAATGCCAGATTAAATGTCTCAAATTAGTTTAGTACTCAGATTAATAATCAGAGATACTCAGATTAGCTTGTCTCAGATGCTCCATCCTTAAGGAAGCTTTCACTAACTGCTCAGCCTCCAACAAGATGTGATTCTTTTAACTGCTACAGCACTTACTTTATATCTGTTTATGATATTTAATTATAAGTATTCAATAAATATTTGTTAGATTAAATTGAGTTGAATTAAAAATATTGTCTCCTTTGGTCCCCTCAACAGGTAAGTAGGACAGATACTACAATAATATCCCCATTGGTTAAAAAAAAAAAGAAAAGAAATTGAAACACATATGCTAAATGATTCATGGCTGCAAGCAAGCTAGGGTGAAACTTGACTAAGAACCCAAATCCCTTCATTGCTATTAATTCTCTTTCCATTTCAATAAGCTGTCTCCTCCCTTAAATTTTCCATTAGCTAAAAGAAACCTATTTCATTTTCTTATGTTTCCAGTAACAATAAAAAACCATTAGGACACAGCACTTCCAAGACTCGTCAAACCAGATGACTATTTCTGGTGATTCACCCAGTCAAACACAGTGCTGCCAGAAGGAATCCAGAAAGTATCATTAAATATTACAAAGTCTTGAACAAGAAACTGAAGACCTTAGGGGCATGGGTGGTGTTTTCATTACCGCTACAGCTACCAGTCAAAGGCAAAAATCTGGCTGAAGATAATTATTTGGCTAATGATAAAGTGAACTTTACAGGAGGAGGTAAGAATGTACTTGGTAAAAGACTGGTAAATCTAATAAAAAGAGACTTTAAAATGAAAAGGAAAGAGAAAATAGATCTAATTATATACAAATTTTATATATATATATATATAGTTAGCAGCTACAAGAAAAAAGAAAATACAGTAAATAATGAAAATGGTAAAAATCTAAAGATAAAAAAATGCAAGAACTGAATAATAAATCTATAAAGTCAGACATAGTCTACATATAAATGCACAAAATAGGGATAACAAACAAGATGAACTGGAGATACTAGTGTAAACAAACAATAGGAAACTGAGACACAAAGAGATTAAGTGATTTGCCCAAGATCATATTGCTAGTAAGTATCTGAGACAGAATTTGAACTCAGGTCATCCTTTCTCCAAGTCTCACTCTCTTTGCATTGTACCAACTACCTACCTATGGGTATTATTATCTCTTTTTACATATGAAAAAAATGAAGTTCAGAAAAGTTAAATGATTTACTTATGGTCACTATATGCCAATGAAAGTATGTCAGAATTAAGATTTTACTTCAATTGCCACTCTACTAACTATACTATGATGAGGGATTTTAATTAGCTGCACAGCTATAGAGCTCCCACTCTGTTCCAAACAGTATTCTGCTAATCTTTTTTTTTACTTGCCTTAATACTAATTTCATCATTCATAAGATAGAGGAACCATCAAGGGAAAGTTCTGTTTCAGATCTAATTCTCACCAATAAGGAAAAACTTGCTGCTGGAGTTTAAATGATGAAAACCTTGGGGGGAACTGACTATTCCCTCTTAGAATTTGAGATAAAGGAGAGAAAAGTCAAGTATAGCCTAACATACATTCAAAATTTTAGGAAAATAGATTTTAAAGGCACAAAGAAAAAAAGAGATGGGCACCCATGGGCTAGAATTCTAAATGAGAAGTTGACCGAGGAGGGATGAAAAGTTTCCCAGAATAAAATCTTGAAGATAAAAGTGTGAATAATTCTGAGGAGTAGGAGAAGTGAAGACTGCCTAAAGAGATCAAAATGGCTATACAGGGAATTCATTAACTTACTTTTCTTAAAAGTTTGTAAAGATTCAAGCAAGGAATAGAGTAGGAATTCTTCTTTAAGAAGAAATACTCATGACAAATATGGAAATATGTTTTTTTAAAATTGCACGTATTTAACCTATTCCAGATTCCTTATTGTCTTGGGGAGAAGGGAGGTAAAGGAGGGAGGAAGAAAAAATTGGAACACAAAGTTTTACAAAAATAAATGTTGAAAACTATCTTTATATGTATTTTTAAAAGTAAAATAGGAGGAGGAAGAAAAAGAGGAAGAGGAGGAGAAGGAAAAAGAGGAAGAGGAGCAGGAGGAGCAGGAGGGGAGAAGGAGCAGGAGGAAGAAGAGAAGCAAGATCAGGAGGAGGAAGAGGAAGAGGAGGAAGAGGAGAAGATGAAGAAGAAGAAGAAGAAGAAGAAGAAGAAGAAGAATAGAAGAAAAAAGAAGAGAAGAAGAAAAGAGAAGAAGAGAAGAAAAGAAGAAAAAGGAGAAAAGAAGTATACTTAATTAATCCTGTTTCTTCAGTTTCCTCATCTGTAAAATGAGCTGGAAAGGAAATGGAAATCTACTCTAGTACCTTTACTAAGAAAACCTGAAGAGAGGTTGAACTGCTTGAAACAATTGAACAACAAAAGCCAAGAATAATTTGAAGGTGATGAGGAAAAATACAGACAACAACAACAAAAAAGGGGGGGAGGGGAAAAGAATTTGGTTATTGTGTGTATGTGTATGTGTGTGTGCACTGCGTTAAGTCCCACCCGCCCACCTCAGCAGGGTACCTAAACTACCCACCATTCTCCTAGTCAGGGGCAGACTCCCCCTCGCTCACCTCGACAGGAGTCAACTGGTTTCTTACCTATTTCCCAGGTCTTCAGACATCTCCAGCCCAGCTTATCTTAAGCAGGGAATTGTCCCTACAGATCACCTGAGATACCAAAGGCTGGCTCACAACAGGTCTGTGTTTATTCACGATATCACAAACTGAAATTCCCTATTACATGGCAATGCTAGATGTTACCTGGCAGCATGTTGGCAGTCTGCCTAAGTGCGGATAGTGCCCCAATGCTGATAGATCCCTAAAGCAGATAGAGCCCAAGCCAGTGCCTGATGTTACATAGCTACCTGCTAAGGTAGTGCCTAGGGCAGATAGATAGATCGATCCCTAGAGTCTTTGTTTACTCTTATATAATCCCCTACTCCATGTAATCCAGGAGGGTAATCCCCTCTTCCACATGGTCCAGGAGGGAAGAGCCCCCTCACTAGTCCCTGTTTACCCACTTCACATGATACAGGAGGGAGGAGCCCCATTCACAGTATAACAGGGGTGAGGAGGCTCTTCCTCGTTACTGAGGCATACTCAATACCATCCCTGCCCTCCCAAGGGGCAGACTCAGGCAGAATGCACCTCCGAGTGTCCTCAGAACTCTGCCCCTGTTATCTGCTGTCTGTGGGACCCAACGTGTGTGTGTGTGTGTGTGTGTGTGTGTGTGTGTGTGTGTGTGTGTTTAGCTGTACTTGGGAAAGAGAAGCAAAGGGTGAAAACTGTTTTTAAATTTGAATGGGATTATAGCAAAAAACAGAGAAGATTGGCCTGTTCATTTCTTTTTTTTTTAAGTAGTAGACTGGTAGAGTAAGGGAATGCTACAGATATAATTTGCTTATATTTTTTTTTGCTTTTTGCTGAGGCAATTGGGGTTAAGTGACTTGCCAGGGTCACACAGCTAAGAAGTGTCTGAGACCAGATTTGAACTCAGGTCCTCCTGACTTCAGGGCTGGTGCTCTAACCACTGCGCCACCTAGCTGCCCCTATTTGCTTATATTTTTGCAAGCACTTTCTGGTCTTTCATTTTATGGGCCAGATATCACAATTTGATGGATTCAAAACTGCTTTATTCCCCAGACTTAATGAGTAAGAGTAATGATCTTATGTTAACTTAAAAGGTCTTCAAACCTACTCATATTGGGAATGGGTTCAATAGACAACACTACATATATACCATGAAGAGGAGAGCACCCTCCAAAATCTATAAAGAAACAAGGGGGGGAAGGATGGACAGATGGGAAAACAAAGGGTAAGGGAAAGAAGACAAGGGAAAGAAACTTGGGGGGGGAGGAGGTTAGATAATAGCAAGGCAAGTTATGGTGCAAAATTTAATTAAAGATGTAGCAACATCAGTACTATATGATGATCAATTCTGATGGACATGGCTCTCTTCAACAATGAAATGTTTCAAACCACCTCCAATTGTTCACTGAAGAAAGCTATATACACCCAGAGAGAGGGATGTGAAATGTGGACCACAATATAACATTCTCATACTCCTTGATTGATATTTGCTTACATTGTGTTTCCTTTATCTGATATATCGTTTGTGTAGATAAGATTTTTCTTGCACAACAATGATAAGTTTGGAAATATGTATATATATTTTCGATTTGCCAATATTTTAACATAATTAACATGTAGTGGATATCCTGCCATCTAGGGGAGGGGTGGGGAGTTGGGGGGAAAAATTTGTAACAGAAAGCTATGTAAGGGTTAATGCTGAAGAATTACCCACACATGTTATGCAAATAAAATTTTAAAAAAAGATGTAGCAGGAATAGGAAAGACGTATGTATGTGGTGTATAGGTGGATATGAGTGTGTGTGTATGGATATATCTAAATATTATTACATGAATATATATATTTTCTTAACTGCAGCTTGCTTGGAGGTGGTGGGAGATGAAAAGGGGGAAAAAGAATAAAATAAATAACCTTGAACATAAGCAGTAGATCAGGAAGAAAAATATTGATAATATGGTAAATTCCCAGAGGATAATGAGGTTTCTGAAGGACTTTGGGGTAAGATGAGAATAATGAATGCTTTTTAGCCTATAGAAAGGAAGATTTAAAGACATTCATAGCATAACATATTCTTAATGACATAATAGCTATCATTAAGAATATGAAGGGCTGACATATATATAAAGAAACAGAGGCACAGAGAAATGAATTGACTATTTCCAGGTCATAAAGTTAGGAGGAATCCAAGGTATAGGATACCAATAATTCCCCAAAATCAGCAGTTTAATTAGAATATAAAAATTAAATAAATAGTGTAAAGAGGGAAAGGCACTGTTCAATGAGATTCCAGTCCTTAGAGCATTCTCTACCTGGTGTCAGGCAATAAGGAACTTGTTGAACATGCTTCAGAATATTTGATGGAAGGTCTTTGCCCCAATTCAGAATATGTGCAAGTATTTGGTGACTTGTTTCCTGTCTGTTTGCTGTGTGGTAACCAAAAGCCTCTTTACTGATTGCTGAGCTAGAAATTAATGTTCAAACAATAAGCAAGAGCAGACTCTCTCTCTCTCTCTCTCTCTCTCTCTCTCTCTCTCTCTCTCTCTC
>JAJPUD010000210.1:814056-833662 GCA_023553655.1 Myrmecobius fasciatus | reverse complement strand
CTCTCTCTCTCTCTCTCTCTCTCTCTCTCTCTCTCTCTCTCTCTCTCTCTCTCTCTCTCTCTCTCTCTCTCTCTCTCTCTCTCTCTCTCTCTCTCTCTCTCTCTCTCTCTCATCAATCAAACAATGATGATCTAAAGTAAACAAAAAGAGAAGATAAATGATGAAGAGAATGAAAGAAGTCCTCTTTGGAAAGGGGAATAAAAAAAATAAATTTAAAAAACTAATGAGCAGTCCTAATTGAAGGGGAGGAGAAGCAGGAGTCTATTTGACTAAAATAAAAAAAGAAGGGAATGTATATAACCAAATAAAATCAGAAGGAAAAAAGGAACGAGCAACAAAATCCTAAAGTAAAAGGGCTAACACATGAGAAGTGAGGATCAGGTGTGAGGTAAAGGAGCCAGTGGGAAGAGGGCCACCTTAAGAAATTTAAAATAACTAGGAACATAGTAATAGAGCAGAAAATGAGGAACCTAATGCTCCCCAAAAAACAATTTTAGAGAGAGATGGAAGAAAATATAAACCTAACCCATAACTTTAAATGTTAATGGATTAAACAATCCCATAAAATGAAAAAGTGACATTGAATTAGAAAATCAAATTAGCTAAGAGAGTTGAACTCTTGCCAGACCCATCTCTAACCAAAAAGGCAGCATCCTTTTTTCTCACAAATCAAAAATTATATACTTTTATTCCTGTCCAAAAATATAATACTTTGGTTGGTATATATGTGTGTGTGTGTGTGTGTTCAATTTTTGCACAAAGTTCTTCACATCTATTTCCTTATTATTTTTCCTAAAACACAAGCCATTGTACAGCATGGATTTTGTCCAATTACCCCATCCTATTGAGGAGTCAACTCACAGTGTACTTAGTAAATATGGTGATATTTATGGAATTATTGAGACATTGTGATTTTCTCAAATTCAGCACTTTTTAAAATGATAATTTATTTTGTCTTTCATATCACTATAGTTTTTTTCATTACCTTCCCTCCTTCTCTTTCTACAGAACTATTCTATATAACAAATAATATCAAAATATAAAAAAGTATGAAAATATGTGCAGTGTAAAAATCTTGTGTACCTCCTACTACTGCAATGGGTAGGGTAGGAATATATTTTTTTTGCCAAGGCAATTGGGGTTAAGTGACTTGCCCAAGGTCACACAGCTAGAGGAATATCTTTTATATTTCTTCTTTTGAGCCATGCTTGTTCTTTATAATTTTGGACATTTATTTTTGCTGTTTTTTATTGTGTGGTTGTTCTTTCCATTTACATTATTGTAGCCAGTATATATGTTGTTTTCTTGTCTTTGCTTACTTTACTCTGCCTCTTTATGTAAATCTTTAGGTATTTCTCTGTTTTTATCACATTCATAATGTCTGAGAGTATAGCAATATTCCATTAAATTTATGTGCTATAATTGGTTTAGGCATTCCTCAACTGATTAACATCTACCTTGTTTCTAATTCTTCACTACAAAAAGTACTGCTCTAAATATTTTTTGATGTATATGGGGAATTCTTCATGTCAATGACTATCTTGAGTTATAAGTTCAGACATGGATTCTTTGAATCAAAAGATGTGATTTCTATAGTCATTTTTATTTTCAGAACTACAAATAGCTTTCCAAAATTATTGTGCTAATTTGAAGCTATGCTCAAAAAGTTATCAAACTGTGCATACCCTTTGACCCAGCAGCATTTCTATTGGGCTTATATCCCAAAGAAATCATAAAGGAAGGAAAGGGCCCCACATGTGCAAGAATGTTTGTGGCAGCCCTTTTTGTAGTGGCTAGAAACTGGAAATTGAATAGATGCCCTTCAATTGGAGAATGGCTGAATAAATTATGGTATATGAATATTATGGAATATTATTGTTCTATAAGAAATGACCAGCAAGACAATTTCAGAGAGGATTGGAGAGACTTGCATGAACTGATGCTGAGTGAAATGAGCAGAACCAGGAGATCATTATACACGGCAACAACAGTACTATATGACGATCAATTCTGATGGACATGGCTCTCTTCAACAATGAAATGTTTCAAACCACCTCCAATTGTTCACTGAAGAAAGCCATATACACCCAGAGAGAGGGATGTGAAATGTGGACCACAACATAACATTCTCATACTACTTGATTGATGTTTTCTTACATTGTGTTTCCTTTATCTGATATATCTTTTGTGTAGATAAGATTTTTCTTGCACAGCAATGATAAGTTTGGAAATATGTATACATATATTCGATTTGCCAATATTTTAATATAATTAACACGTAGTGGATATCCTGCCATCTAGGGGAGGGGTGGGGAGTTGGGGGGAAAAATTTGTAATAGAAAGCTATGTAAGGGTTAATGTTGAAGAATTACCCACACATGTGTTATGCAAATAAAATAAAATAAAAAACTAAAAAAAAATTATTGTGCTAATTCATACCTCCACCACCAAGTTGTTTATTTTCCCTCAATTCCTCTAACTTTTGTCATCTTGAAGAATTTAAAGGGTGTACCTCAGGATGATTTTGAGTTGAGTTTCTTTTGATTATTAGCAATTTGGAGCATTTTTTCATGCAATTGTTAAAAGTTTGCAATTCTTTTGAGAAATATTTGTTCATATCTTTTGACTCTAATTTAAATTTTAATTGTATAGTTCCTAATACCAAAGTGTATTAGAAACTTTTTTTCCCCCTGAGAGAACATTTTTTATTCAGAGTAACTAATCATTTGGGAAAAAATCAGACAACCTTTGAACCCATTCATCTTATTTTCTACTTCATTGAGCTGAGGATGGTCTTGTGCTGTGCCTTTTCTATGTTACATGTGAACTTTTTGGATCCTTTTGTGGTGTTTGCCCAGAAGACAAGCTGGTTGGATCATAAGATCATAAACCTAAAAATGGAAGGGTCCCCAGAGATATTATAAGTACAACAAACAATACATATTATAGATGGGAGAACAGAGGCACAGACAGTAAATAAAAGCATTTGTATAACTAAGGGATATTGGGCCTCTTCCTTCAACTCTTTCCTCCTCCTGATCTATCCCCATCCCCCAACACATACTATGTTACTTCCTAATAGCCTCAGTTCAATGCCTGACTGAAACTTTGATTTATTTTCTTCGTTTTAGACATTAAGTTTTATCTCCTTTCAGGTGAGTATTACTAATTATGACTAGTCTTTGAGAAATTGCAGCTGACTAGAATGAAGATTCACAGTATTTAGGAGATTTCACCAGGCCATGCTGGACTGGAATGGGAACAAAATAGAATACGAAAGTCTTGAGAATTTACAGAAACCTCTGAGCTTCCTTAAGAGGAGAAAAAATTTTTTCTTAAATCAACAGCTTTTAGAATTTTATTTCTTTCTTAGACTCAAAATGTTTCACCTGAAAAATCACACCAGTAGTGTCTGAGAATTCACATCACCTATTCCTCTGTCTTCAAGTAGTAACAAATGCACTTGTACCATCCAAAGTATACAGTCCTATCCTACAAAATAGTGCTGAAGAAGATTTTCTCCTGGTTTTCTGGCAATTAGATCTCATTTAGTCCAATATAACTGAAGAAGAAAAGAGGCTTGCTCAAAATCACAGAACATGTTCACGATCAAATCAAAACCTTAGTGTCCTGACTCCCAGCCTAGTACTCCTTCAACTTCTCTACATTGCCTCTAATATGAGAATCAATGAGATTCTCATGAGAATGTTTAAAAGAAAGCAGGCAGAGAAAATTATTAACATCAACTCTAGTTGATGTTAATTTTAACTTGGAAAAGCTAGAATTTTTTCTAGCTTATTGTAAAATTCCATTCAGATGAAGGGATAGGTCCCACCTCATCCCCATAGTCTAATCAATCAATCAAGAAAACAGGAGCCCGTTGTGTTCAATAACACATGATGGAAAGGTCCTAGGATTCCCCAATCTCTCCAGGTTGATTCTGCCACTTCCAGCAAGCCCTGCCAATTCTATGAAACAAAAAAAGGGAGATGGACAAATAGAAAATTTTAAACCATGGTATGCCACCAAAAAAAAAAAATTATCTTAAGAGTCTTCCCTTTTCTCTTATTAGCACTCCAAAATCTCATTGAATTAAAAATTTGTTGCTCTAGTGATAAGGAAACTAAGAGTGGGAATACAATACATAATCAGGAAGGCCAGGGAGGGTTAATGATGATAAATATGAAAGTATTCCACCCATAAGTTACAAGAAGGAAAGCTGTCAAAAGGGACTAGGAACTACTACTAGGTAGCGTTACCAAGATTCCTTTTCAGTCCTGCTCATCTAATTCTTGAATATTCAAGATATTTTTATTGCCCAAGTTTTAAATAGTATTTGTTGTTTTTGCTTTTAAAATAGGTGCTGTATCCTCATACCAGCTGAAAGTTGATAAAAGCTATCAACTTTAGCTGTATTTAGCTGAGGTCTAATTGCCAGAAAGCCAGGAGAAAATATTCTTCAGCACTATTTCTCAGGTGAAACATCTTTAGTGTAAATGTAAAAAAGGAATAAAATTCTAAAAGCTATTGATTTAAGAAAAAAAATTTTTCTCCTCTTAAGGAAGCTCAAAGGTTTCTGTCGATTCTCAAGACTTCTGTATTCTATTTTGTTCCCATTCCAGTCCAGCTTGGCCTGGTGAAATCTCCTAAATGCTGTGAATCTTCATTTTAGTCAGCTAAAATGGATTAAAAGTGAAAAATGATAGTTACCAGAAATCATAAAATCTTAAGTGAAACAAGTAGGTCTAAGAGATCAAAGAATTATAGATTTGAAGCTGAAATAGGCCTTAGAAGGCATCAAGTCCAATGCCTTCATTTTTTAAATTTTGTAATAATATTTTTCTAATAAGCAAAATATGTATTTTCTCTCTCTCCTATCTTCTCCTGCACACATATTGAAAAAAAAATAAAAGGCTTATATATGTATAGGGGAGTTGCACATTTGACATATATTGGATTGCTTGCTGGGGGTGGGGAGGAAGAGAAAGATATGGAGTACAGGTTTTGCAGGGGTAAATGTTGAGGACTATCTCTGCATGTATTTTGAAAATAAAAAGCTATAAAAAAAGAAAAGGAAAATCTTTGTAACCAATGTATAGTCAAGTAAAATTAATTCCCACATTGGCCAAGACTAAAAAATATGTCTCAAACTGAACTGTGAATCCATCACCTCTCTGTCAAGAAGGAATAGCATACTTTGAGTCTTTGAAATCATGGGTGGTTATTACATTGATCAGAGTTCTCAAGTCTTTCAAATTTGTTTGTCTTTGCTTTATTATTATTATTGTACAAAAGTATTTTCTCAGTTCTTCTCATCTTTCTGCAATCATTCTGCATTGATTCATACAAGTCTACCCAAGGTTTTCTAAAACTACTCCCTTAAATAATTTTTTACAATACAATTATACCATAATGTAGTCAGTCATTCCCAAATAGTGAACATCCTCACTTTAAGTTTCCAGTTTTTTGCCACCACAAATTGTTGTAAATATTTTTTTACAAATAAGGATTTTTCTTCTTTCTTCAGTCTCTTTGGGATATAGACCTAGTAGTGGTATTTGTAGTTCAAAGGGTATGTACAGTTTGCTGACTTTTTGAGCATATTTCCAAATAATTTTACATGATGGCTGGACCAATTTGCAGTTTCATTGCCCAAGCCTTAATGTGCCTGTTTTCTGCAGCTGTTTTCACTTTGGCTGTTTTTTTTTTTTTTGGTTGTTGTTGTTGTTGTTGTTTTTGTAAACTTTGTCAATCTGAGATATATGATATCAAACGTCAAAGTTGCTTTAATTTACCTTTCTCTAATTATTATTATTTTTTCTTTTTTTCTTTTTTATTAAAGCTTTTTATTTGTATAACATATGTATGGGTAGTTCCCCAGCATTGATCTTCACAAAGCTCTCCATTGCAACTTTTCCCCCAGTCCCCTCCCCTCCCCTAGATGGCAGGAAGTCCACTACATGTCAATAATATTGAAATACTTGACAAGCTGTGCAAGAAAAATCCTATCTACAAGAAAAAAAAAAGAAAATCAGAGAAAGACAACACAATGCAAGCAAACATCAATAGAGAGCATGAAAATGTTACGTTGTGCTCCATATTTCATATCCCTCTCTCTGGGTGTATATGGTTTTCTTCAGTGAACAATTGGAACTGGTTTGAGACAATTCTTTGTTGCAGAGAGCCATGTCCATCAGAATTGATCATCATGTAATATTGTTATTGCTGTGTATAATGATCTCCTGGTTCTGCTCATTTCACTCAGCATTAGTTCATGCAAGTCTCTCTAGACCTCTCTGAAATTGTCCTGCTGGTCGTTTCTTACAGAGCAATAATATTCCATAACATTCATATACCATAATTTATTCAGCCACTCTCCAATTGATGGGCATCCATTCAGTTTCCAGTTTCTAGCCACTAAAAAAAGGGCTGCTACAAACATTCTTGCACATTTGAGTCCCTTTCCCTCCTCTAAGATCTCTTTGGGATATAGGCCCAGTAGAAACACTGCTGGGTCAAAGGGTATGCACAGTTTGAAAACTTTTTGAGCATAGCTCCAAATTGCTCTCCAGAATGGTTGGATCCGTTCACAGTTCCACCAACAATGTATTAGTGTCCCAATTTTCCCACATCCCCTCCAACATTCATTGTTATCTTTTCCTGTCATTTTAGCCAATCTGACAGGTGTGTAGTGGTACCTCAGAGTTGTCTTAATTTGCAGTAAAGTTAGTTTTCAACATTCATTTTATTTAAGACTTTGTGTTCCAAATTTTTCCCCCTCTGTCCTTTACCTCCCCCTGTCCCAAGACAGCAAGTAATTTGATATAGGTAAAATATGTGCAAATGGTAGAATATGCCACTGAGTTTTTCTTACAGAACAATAATATTCCATAACATTCATATGCTATAATTTATTCAGCCATTCTCCAATTGATGGACATCCATTTAGTTTTCAGTTTCTAGCCACAAACATTTTTGCACATGTGGGTCCCTTTCCCTCCTTTAAGATCTCTTTGGGATATAGGCCCAGTAGAAACACTACTGGGTCGAAGGGTATGTACAGTTTGATAACTTTTTGAGCATAGTTCCAAATTGCTGTCCAGAATGGTTGGATCCATTCACAGTTCCATGAACAATGTACATTGTTTTCCCACATCCCCTCCAAAATTCATCATTATCTTTTCCTGTCATCTTAGCCCAATCTGACAGGTGTGTAGGTACCTCAGAGTTGTATTAATTTGTATTTCTCTGATCAATGGTGATTTGGAGCACCTTTTCATATGATTACAAATACTTTCAATTTCTTCATCTTAAAATTATTCATATCGTTTGACCATTTATTAACTGAAGAATGGCTTGAATTTTTATAAATTTGAGTCAGTTCTTTATATGTTTTAGAAATGAGGCCTTTATCACAACCTTTTAATATAAAAATGTTTTCCCAGTTTATTGCTTCCCTTCTAATCTTGTCTGCATTAGTTTTGTTTGTACAAAAACTTATTAACTTAATACAATCAAAATTATCTATTTGGTGATCAATAATGATCTCTAGTTCTTATTTGGTTACAAATTCCTTCCTCCTCCACAGATCTGAGAGGTAAACTATCTTATGTTCTTCTAATTTATTTATAATATCATTCTTTATGTCTAGATCATGAACCCATTTCAATTTTATCTTGGTATACAATGTTAGGTGTGGGTCAATACCTAGTTTCTGCCATACTAGTTTCCAATTTTCCCAGCAGTTTTTGTCAAATAGTAAATGCTTATTCCAAAAGCTGGGGTCTTTGGGTTTGTCAAACACTAGAGTGCTATAGTCATTGACTATTTTGTTCTGTGAACCTATTCTATTCTACTGATCAATTGCTCTTTTTCCTAGCTTAGTATCAAATGCTTTATAATATCATTTTAGATCTGGTACAGCTAGGTCACCTTTATTTGCTTCTTTTGTTATTAATTCCCTTGAAATTTTTGACCTTTTATTCTGCCAGATGAATTTTGTTATTTTTTCTAGGTCAGTAAAATAGTTTCTTGGGAGTTTGATTGATATAATACTAAATAAAAAGATTAATTTAGGTAGTATTGTCATCTTTATTATATTTGCTCCACCTACCCAAGAGCACTTGATATTTTTCCAATTGTTTAGGTCTGACTTTATTTGTGTGGAAAGTATTTTGTAATTTTGCTCATGGCTTTCTCTTGGCAGATAGATTCCCAGATATTTTATACTATCAACAATTATTTTAAATGGAATTTCTCTTTGTATTTCTTGATGTTGGATTTTGTTAGTGATGTATAAAAATGCTTTTGATTTATGTGAATTTATTTTGTATCCTGCAACTTTGCTAAAGTTGTGGATTATTTCTAATAGTTCTTTAGTTGATTCTCTAGGATTCTCTAAGTATACCATCATATCATCTGCAAAGAGTGATAACTTGGTTTCCTCATTACCTACTCTAATTCCTTTAATCTCCTTTTCTTCTCTTTTTGCCAAAGTTAGCATTTCTAATGCAATATGGAATAGTAATGGTGATAGTGGACAATCTTGTTTCACCCCTGATCTTATTGGAAATGGTTCCAGTTTATCCCCATTACATATGATGCTTGCTGATGGTTTTAAATAGATGTTACTATTTTATGGAAAAGTCCATTTATTCCTATATTTACTAGTGTTTTTAATAGAAATGGGTATTGGATTTTATCAAATGCTTTTTCTGCATCTATTGAGATAATCATATAGTTTTTGTCAATTTGGTTATTGAGATAATCAATTATGCTAATAGTTTTCCTAATATTGAACCAGCTCTACATCCCTAGTATAAAGCCTATTTGGTCATGGTGTATTATCCTGGGGATGATTTTCTGAATCTCCTCGCTAATATTCTATTTAAGATTTTTGCATCAATATTCATTAGGGAGATTGGTCTATAATTTTCTTTCTCTGTTTTTACCTTACCTAGTTTAGGTATCAGTACAATGTCTGTGTCATAAAAGGAATTTGGTAGGAGTCCTTCATTCCCTGTTTTTTCAAATAGTTTATATGGTATTGGAGTTAATTGTTATTTAAATATTTGGTAGAATTCACATATAAATCCATCTAGTCCTGGGGATTTTTTCTTAGGGAGTTGATTAATAACTTGTTCTATTTCTTTTTTCTAAAATGGGACTATTTAAATAATTTTCTTTCCTCTTCTTAACATTATCTGGACAATATATTTTTATAGGTATTCCTCCATTTCACTTAGGTTAACAAATTTATTAGCATAAAATTGGGCAAAATAACTCCTAATTATTGTTGTAATTTCCTCTTCATTGGTGGAAAGTTCTCCCTTATTTTCTTTTTCCATTTCACAAAATTCTGTTTTTAAGGAGTTATTTTCTTTTTCTGCTTCACAAATTTTGTTTTTCTGGGAGTTGTTTTCTTTTTCTATTTTGTGAAATCTTTTAATGTATTATATGCTTTTTCTATTTCACAAAGTCTATTTTGTGTTGCCGTTTCCAAGCCCTCTTGCAAAGTTTTCATTTCCTTTCCCCATTTTTCTTCTAGCTTTCTTTTAAGACCTTTTATGATTTCTTCTAGGAGAACCTTGTGTGATGAGGACCAATTTATATAACCCTTTGGGGCTTCATCTGGAGACAATCTGCTTTTAGTCTCCCCAGGGTTTGAAATCGATTCTTCTCTTTCACTATAAAAACTATCTATGGTCAGAGTTCTTTTTTGCTTTTTTATTCATTTTTTTAAGTTAAGATCTATTTTTAAGGCAAGGGGGGGAGGGAGAGTCCAAGTTTCCTCTACAAGTGGCAGCAGCTGCACGAGGTCAGTGCTGAATGGCTAAGTCAGTGTTTACTGACTTCCGGTGCTGGGTGAGTGTGACCAGATCCTGTGAGATTCTGGCATTTGGGGTTCACTATTTATCTTTTGTGTTTGTGTTGGATGTTTTATAACTTCTCTGCTGATCTACTGGTTTGCAACCAGGGCAGAGTAGCCAGCACTGATGGAGATTCCTCCCTATAGATTCTCCAATGTAGAACCCACCCCAGGACTCTGTATTGCCTACACTCGCAGACGTCTGTGTTTGGCCTGCTTGCACTTGGCCCACCTCCCTCCATGCCTGATTGAAACAGACCTTTTATGGCAATCTTTGAAATTATCTTCTGCTGGTAATTTGTTGCACTCCCAATATTTGTGGATTCTGCCAGTCCAGAACTAATTCAGAGGCTAGATTTTCTAATTAGTCTGAGAGTTGTGGAAAAAGGTCAGAAAGAAATGTGTGTCCTCTCCACCATCTTGGCTCCACCCCCTACCCTGAAATTCTCAATCGTTTGAGCCTCCAGAAATATTTTATTTTTTTGTAGCTCTATAAAGTAATCTTTTGGCAATTTGGTTGCTATGGGATCATATTGCCATTTTTATTTTACTGGCTTTCTTTATGTATGACTGATTAATAGTTCTCCAAATATTTAGGTCTGTATTTCTCTAAATAATACTTTTAGTTGTATTCCTAAAGTTCTTTTTGTGTATTTCACATTTATTTAAGTGGAATTTCTCATTCTATCTTTTCCTGGTGGATTTTGTTGATAATATGCAAAGCACCTCATTTTCATAAATGAGAAAACTGAAGCAAAAAAAGAAGCTAAATAAATGTTCCAAGATCACACCATTAGCAATTATTTGAGGCAGGATTTGAAATTAGGATTTCTTGATTCTAAACTTTACACTGTCAATGCCCAGTTATTTGCCTGAAAGTTATAATTCATGGTATTCCTAGATATTCTCCTATCTAATTATTGACAGAGGCTGACCTTATTTATCTTATGAAATTAGACAATATTGAGCATAAGTAGGTTTGTTCAAGGTGGTATGGTCCAACCTATATCTAAAAAATTATTTCTATTGTCTACATCTACATGAAGTAGTTATCCAGTTTTTGCTGGAGTACCTTAGCCTACCTCTTACTTTCATGCAAATAACAACAACCCCTGTATAACACAGCCTTTGGAAGTAGGTCTCCTTCTCTAGGTGGTTTAACATAGTGAAGATATGTTAACCTACTGCATATATGTGGTACCAACCTTTAAAAAAAAATCTACTTGACACAAGAACTACATTGACACTAATACATAGAAGACTAATGTGGGAATATTGAGTTCCTTTTTGAATATCACATTTTAAGAAGGATGATGACAATTGAACTGATGAGAAGGACAACAAGGATGAGGATCATCTCACATAATTGATGGGAATATCTAGGAACTGTTTGCCTTCAGAAGAGAAATTTTGGAGGATGGCAGTCACAGGGAATAGAATAGGACATGACAATAAGTCTTGGGCATTTGGAAAGTTATCATTGGGGGTAAAAAATGTTTATTCAATTTGGTACCCAAGGGACATAACTAAGACCAAGAGAAATCAGGGGAAAGCAGAGAGAATTATAGGAAGGCAAAGTTTTCCTCCATACAACTATCAAAAAGATATTCCTAAAGTACATGTCCATTCACAGGACAAAATACTAGCTTGTTTGTTTGGTATTTAAAGCCCCTCACAAGCTACTTCTAACCTATCTTTCCAGCTTTATTACATATTAATTCCCTCACATGCCCTAATGTCTAGGCAAACAGTCCTTGCTGTACCTCATAAGCAAAATTTCATCTCTGTGCTTTTGCCCAAACTGAACACCATGCCTAGAATTCCCTTCCTCCTCACTTTTGCCTCTGAGAATTCCTAGCATCCTTCAGATTTCAGTTCAAGTGCTGCTTCCTACACACAAAGTCTTCCCTGATCATCCTAAGTGCTAGTCCTCTATCCCCAGACATAACCTTGTTTTCACTTAGTATTTTTATTGTTGCTTTGTTATTTCAATCATATCTGACTCTTCATAACCCTGTTTGGACTTTTCTTGGCAAAGATATTAGAGTGGCTTGGCATTTCCCTTTCCAAATCATTTTACAGAAAAGGAAACAGAGGCAAACAGGGTTATACTGCTCAGGGTCATACTGCTAGTAAGTGTCTGAAGCTAGATTTGAACTCAGGAAGAAATGTCTTCCTGACTCCAGACATTGAACTCTATCCGCTGGACCACCTAGCTTCCCCATACATAATGTTTCCTATTACAGAAAGAAAGTTTCTTGAGGAAAGGACATTTTTTGTTTTGAGTGCCTGGCATATAGTAGACATTTAATAAAGCTTTTTGGTTGACTGACTGATAGGCTCAACATAAGGAAAATTTTCCTTACAATTAAAACTATCCTAGTAGGATGTCATGGTAAATAGCGAGCTCCCCAGTTCTAAAAGTCTTCAAGCAGTGATAGGATGATCCCTTATTAAGGAGAATTATGGAATAAATTCCAGTTCAGTTCCAGGACTCTGAGGTACTTTAATATCATGCTTGTTGTGCTATCCCTCAACTCTGTCCAGAAAGAGATGAAGCAATTGTGAGACTGAAAGCTTGATACCAAAGGATGGAGCTTTCCGTGGCCATAATACCATTTCCTTGGAAAAAGAGAAATTCAAGCTTAATATTTTATAAGCTTCTTTTTTCTCATCAAAACATCCTCTTTATGAAATAAAGGATTCAAAACAGCGGGGGGAGAGCATTCTCTGCCTCTGGCAAAAATTCTGCTTGTGATTATGCCTTTGGTGAGTGAAGAGCATTAAATGTTAACACAACAAAGTTCCATAGGGTTTTTGCTTGGCCAATAAAGCATATTGAGACACACAGCTCCCCAGCACTGGAACACACCCAAAATGCGTGAAATTCATCTCATAAATATACACAGGGTCCTACTAATGCACTCCATAAAGTACTAATGGGGAGAAAGAAAAACTGCTAACAGTAGTTCAGAATGGAAAGGATTAAATATTAATCAGATTAAATGTATTTTTATAGTCAAATGTACTGAAATTAAACTAGAGTGAATGGTCTAATTTAAGGTTGCCTAATGCTTTTTGACATTTAAGACTATGAAATATCTATTTATTCTTTTCTTTATCCATCCATTTAACATATATTTCTAGAGTATTCATTATATGTTTAAAACAGGGAGATATGAAGAAAAGAAGCTTAAGTCAGCCATGGGATCTGGATCTAACCTGCCGACTACAACTTATGTTTTCTTGGGCAAGCAATTTAACCTCTCTGGTCCTCATGAAGGGATTGGACTAAATGATCTCCAAAGTTCTTCCTATCTCTAGGTCTATAATATAATGATCTCTACTTATATATGTTTTCAGTACAGCACCTGGAACAATAATAAATAAATAAACCTGGCTTAATAAATACTTGATTAATGTCCTATCAGTACCTCAAACTCAACTTGTTCAAAATTGAACTTAATATCTTTCTTCCGACACTTGTCTTTCAGCCTCTGCTCTCTATTTTGCCTGATAGCTCCACCACCCTCTCTTACCAAGATTTGGAATCTCTCTACTTGAAACATCCAATCAGTTATTGGTTGCAGTTGAAAAAACAGGAATGTCTCATTTGACACTTTGGACCTGTTAAAAAAAAAACTGGGCAATTATTTTGATGTTCTTGGACCCTATGTTCTAACTTGTGAATATTCACCTTACTTTGCCCCAACCCAAGCACAGCACAGGACTTTCTGGCCATCTCTGTGCTAAGTTATCTTTTAATCCCGTCTCATTCATTTTCCAACTCTAACTCTGAGAACAGCAATTACACCAACATTTCCTGGAAAAGATATAATTAACAATCAATTGCACTATGGCTCTATTCACCATTCACTCTGACTTCTCTGCCTAAAATGTTCATGCCTATCCACCAGCCACCATTCCCTTAAATGTGTTGTTTCCTTAAGCTCTTGATTGCACATATATAAGCTATATTGGATTGCTTACCATATTAGAGAAGGAGGAGGAGAAGGAGGAAGGAATAGAATTTAAAACTCAAGATTTTTTTAAATGTTTAAAAATAATTTTAATACAATATAATTGGGGAAAAGAATAATATATATATATGAGTTTAAAAGAAAATAATCTAAGTTCTTTAATGTCAGAGAAATATCTTCTTTTTTGTATTCTCAGCACTTAACACTTAAGGATAAGCAGTCCTTAATAAAAAAAAAAATTTTCATTCATTCCAGAAACAATGCTGATACCCACAGTATGAGCTATGTGACTGTGGTAATCAGAAAACTAACTGAGCCCAGACAAGGAGCTGCAATACAACATGGCTCTGGAGCTGCATCTATCACACAGTTACCTTTGTTTGCATGATCTGACCATGGTTATCTTTTCATTTTTAGAAAAAGGGCATACAGACCACAGATGCATCCCATCCACCTTCCCCATTTAGCAAATGAGAAATTTGAGTTCTTGAGAGGTTGGGACTTGCCCCAGATCACACAGGTAGCAGGTGACAGTTCCCATGAAGATCAAATAATTTTTCCCTCCATCCAAGCTTACACCATGAAATGAGAATATGGACGGGGCAGGGGAGAAGATAAGGTTGGAATTTGATTCAGATTGGTCCCAGGGTCAATTTAGGACTGGAACCCTCAGGATCATATTGGATTCAACTGGCCCAGGACTATATGACCTTTCTGCAGGTTTAGGCAAGTAGTAATCTATTTGTTCAGCAGAATTTACTAGAAAGTCTACTAACATAGCTCAGTTGTGCAAAAGAGAACAAGAGGATTTGTGCATATAGTCACTCTTTTATGAAAAAAAAATGTAAAAGGTTTTTAGGAAAAGCTCCAAGACAGTATGACATAATTCCAAAAAATAGTTGAATGAAAGAATGAATGTGAAAATTTTATTAAGGATTTAGTATTGCAAAGATTGAGAAAAAATGGCAGTTTCTGTTCTCAGGCAGCTAGGTGACACAGTAATAGAATGCTGTGTGGAGTCATGAAGACCTGAGTTAAATCCAGTATCAGACACTTACTAGCTGTGGAACTTTGGGCAAATTACTGAAATTCTATATGCCTACATATGACAAGGCTCTGTAGTTCCTGGGATTCATTGAGGTATTTGTCTCCCCCAAAAAATAGTGGTCTACCACCATGAATTTGGTTAAATCTAAGTAAGGAGTGTGTCAAAGAACTAAAATAGAGTGGGAAATCTGTATTCCCTACTGGGAAAGTGGTAGCATTGTTGAGTATTAGTGCCCAGCCAGAAGAGAAAAAGAAAAGAAAATATTGAAAGGATTTCAGTCTCATGGAATCTAATGAGCCATCCTGTTTTTGATAAATCCAACAACTCACTGAATTCTTATTAAGCACTTGCTACCTGCAAAGCATCATGCTAGGCATTGTATGTACAGAGACAAAAATGAAGCAGTTACTGCTTTAGAGGAGTCTTTGTTTAACTGGGAGAATAAAATAAATCCATAAATAAGTCTTTGCTCAAGAAACATTGTAAAATGAGAAATTCTTAACAATTGTAGGGATCCAAAATGGCCCCATGTAATAAATAAGGTCAATTCCATTGAGTTCCACTAATTTTTACTGACAAAATATTATATGCAAGACACTATATTAGGATGTGTGGCACAGTACAAAGGATTGAGTACCTAGATTCCTGAGTTCTAATCCTCTTTCTTATCTTATCTTTCTTTTAAGACCTTAGACAAAAAGATTTCACATTATTTTGGCCTCTTCCAAACAAATTGTGCTCCATGAATATTACTTCTCTGTAAGAAACAATGAATATGAAGAATACAAGGATGAAATCTATGAACAAAAGCAGAAGGAAATAAGCAGAACTAAGAAAACAAAAAGCATCATGACTGTAACATTGTAAAAGGAAATAATAAAACAAAATTCAGACTATATAATTATAATAAGCTTGGCTTTGTAGAAAAGATGAGAAAATGCATCTCCCTATTTTTATTGAAGAGGTGGGGAAATATAAGTATAAAATATTGCATACTCTGTCAGAGGTAATGTGTTAACTGATTTTGATGAACTATTTTTCAAAATCTTTGTTACTATAGAAGATTCATTGGGTAGGGATAGAGGAAGAAATATATTCTGAAACCAACATGGTACAAAAGCAAAAGACACCCACACAATTGTTAATCAAAAAAGTATATACAAAGTATTTTTTTAATTTAACACTTTAAAGTTTTAGTATGAAAATGATCACAGGCTAACTTAGAATTGTAGATTAAAGGCTGGTGGAGACCTGAAAGGTCAATCTAGATCAACCCTTTAATTTTTCAAATGATGATACTGAAGCCCAAAGAGAGTCAATTGATTTTTTCAAGATCATATAGCTTTATAGTAAGTGATATAACCAGAATTTGAACCCAAAACCTTTGGTTCTATATCCTATCAAGTTCTTTTCACTTCGTCACAAATTTGCATTTTTCTTAGATTGGATTGGATAAGGAGAATGCAGTGAAAAAGAGAGTCATTTTCCTACAGAACAAATTTAATGATATCTAGTCTTCTCTAAAGCTTCTTAAGTTTAAAAAATAGGCTTGATTGGTCAAGAGGATGGAAAAAAGACAATAACTTAACTTTCACCATTTGAAGCTCTCAGCCTAGGTATTGAAGCAACCAGAGTTCAAACGTTCAGGCGAAACAATTTAACCAAAAACCACCCTGAAAATGAAGTCCACTTGATCCATGCCCAGAGATTTAGATCAAGTCAAGTTTACATTTATTAAAGGCCTACTATTTACCTATCTACATAGTATGTCAAGTATGCAAGAAGAAGCAATTAGTACACCTTGTTCTCTTACTACCATCCCTATCTTACTCAAATTCTCCTAAAACTCTAAAGAATTGGATTATGCTTGGGTCATATTTTTTAAAATGGTACCTAATAATTCCCATAGTCTCCCATTCTGACCCATGTTCTAATTGCTTTTGACTTCCCAGTAATTCAGCAACCAAACTATAGATTGCAGAAGACTTTTCAAAGCCTATCTTGGTTCCTAAGTCCACTGAAATAGTAATAGTTTTGGAGGATAAGATGGTATTACTCAAGTCTTCTCACTATGTAAGATATAAATCTATTATTATTATTATTATATTAAATCAAAATAAGATGCCAGATTCTGCATCTCAGTTTGAATCTAAAGTCTGCCACTAATCCAATGTGCATCTTAGGATAGGTTGCTTACCAGAATTATGCCTCATTTTCTTTGTAAAATGAAATGATTTGTATACCACATCAGAATTCAAGAGAACTATAGAAAGCTTTCAAGGGGGTCCACTATGAAGGAGAAAAAAAACACTTTATTTTCATTAATATTTAGTTTTTTTCATAATCCCATATATTTTTACTTTATGCATTTAAAAATTTATTCCCTATAGGGATCTATAAGTTTCTCCAGATTGTTAAGGGAATCCACTAAACTAAAGAGAGAAAAATGCTTTGGATGATCCTCTAAGGTTCATTTTAGCTCTGAATCCAAAATTTAGAGAGAGTTTCATTAGTGTAGAGAGAGAGAGATCACTTCTAGCTGGGAGGAATCAGAGAAGGATTCAGTTTAATTCAGTATTTATTGAAAGCCTACACTATCAAGGAGATAGAGCTAGACAGGATAATCTTTGAAAGCTACTGACTTGTGATTAATCAATTAAAAACAAGAAGCAAGTAGAAAGAATGCTTAAATTGAGTAGCAAGAGACCTGGTTTCTGCTTTTGGTTCTGCTATTCAACAAATATATTATTCAATTTGACAATCAGTGTCTATTATATGTGAGATACTCAGGACACTCAAAATAAAAAAAAAACTGCCTGACTGTTAAAAAATAGCATAAAACTTCCATTCTGCTGGGGAGATATAACATTCCAGTGATGAAGAGCAGTACACATGAAAAATAGTAATATCACACAGGAGCTGCAGTTAATAAATTTTTTGTTCCATTCACTAGGGAAGGAGAACAGGGAACAATCTCAACATGTTGTCCCTATTTCCCCCATCAATCCCAGTAGAGGCTTTTCTTTACACAAACAATCACAGAATGGTAGCCTCTCTGATGAAAGGTCCAAAACTCTTATATAAAGTGTTAGACAATGTGTTAACAATATGGTCTCTTATCTATTAAGGGAAGATGTAGGATAATCAGAAAAGTGACTGAATTGCCTGATAAGGAATGAACACCAAGGATACAGGAAACTGTGCCTTCCAATAAGAGGCTGAGGAAGGTGGTAGGGTAATGTCCACACTCGGATCATATGTACGTCCTAGGTTGGGATTAGGGGCAGTGCTAAGGCCATATTAGTCAGACTGATTTTCACCAGCTCATAAAATGTATATATGGACAAGTAAATACAAATAAAACTAAAAATAGAAGTATGAACAACATGATAGAAAAGGATCAAGGAAGATTTCATAAAGAATATGAAACATAAGGAGTCATATAGAATGGTAAGAAAGACAGAGTTGAAGCATTCCAAGAATGGTTTAAAAAAAAAGCTTGTACACCTATGCAAAGACAGGATATAGAAGTCCAAGTTTGGGGAATAACTGTTAGACCAATTTGACTGGAAAGTAGAGTATGCCAAAAAAGACAGGGGGTGGGGAGAAGGAAAGGGGAGAATAATACAGAACAAGAAGAGAAGATAAGTTGAAACCAGAGTATATAGTTCTTTGAATTTTATTGTAAAGGTTACAGGAAACCACTGAAGAGTTTTAAACATTGAAGAAAAATGATCTGATTTGTGCTTCAGGAAGATTATTTTGAAAACTATGTGAAGGGTAAAAAGAGAGAAAAAAGAATATAGACAAGAAGACCAATGAAGAGACCATTTTATGCAATGGAATATTACAATGTTGGGGCAGCTAGTTGGTGCAGTGTATAGAGCACCAGCCCTGAAGTCAAGAGGACCTGAGTTCAAGTCTGACCTCAGACACTTAACACTTCCTAGCTGTGTGACCCTGGGCAAGTCACTTAACCTCAAGAATATTACAATGTTGTAAGAAATAACAAATATAAAATTAGAAACATGCAAAGAACTATATCAACTAATGCAGAGTGGGGTAAACAGAGCCAAGAAGACAATATACACAATGACTGCAACAATGTTAATAGTCAGAACAGCAAAGTCACACACACACACACACATACACAAATCAAATGTAAGTGTAACAAAATTACAAAGAACAAGCATAGTTCAAAAGAAGTGATCAAAGAAGATATTCCTATCCTGCCCCTTTGCAGAGATACGAGGTCCACATGTGTTATACCTTGCACATGCTTTCAGACATTTTAAATGTACTTATCAGGTATGGTCATTTTTCTGTTTTTTTCTGGGAGTTTTTTTGGTGTGTCTTTAAAAAATACTATTTTCTATAGAGAATGGCTCTCTGAATGGGAAAGATGGAGGAATACTGGGGAAAACTATGGTAATGTAAAAAAAGCATTAATAAAAATTTTTTAAATGAAGACTTTAGGGAAGCTAGGTGGCACAGTGGATAGAACAACAACTCTGAAGTCAGAAGGTCCTGAGTTCAAATCTGACCTCAAACACTTAACACTTCCTAGCTGTGTGACCCTGGGCAAGTCACTTAACCCCAATTGCCTCAGCAAATATATATATATATATGCATATATATATGAAGACTTTATAATAAATCAGCAGAGAGATGTTGATGGCCTGAATTAAGCTCATAGCAATGTAAGGGGAG
>JAJPUD010000210.1:766383-814046 GCA_023553655.1 Myrmecobius fasciatus | reverse complement strand
AAAGTTAGTGTGGGAAAAGGGATAAAAAGAATGCAATCAGAAAGATCAAGATTCTAGTCCTACTTCTCTGACATACACTTGCTGTGTGATTTTAGCCAGTGCCTTGAGCTCCTCTAAGATTATAAATGGTCAAGCACAAGTCAACCTGCTTTGGGGAAGGGAATTCCCTCACCAAGGGCTCTCTGTACTTAAAGATGTGCTAGATCCAGCTTCAACACATGTTTATATCAGATTGCTTGATCTTGGAGAGAAGCAAGGTAAGGGAGGGAGGAAGAAAATTTTGAAACAATGAGTTTTACAAAAGAGAATGTTGAAAACTGTCTTTACATGTATTTGGAAAAATAAAATATTATTTTTAAAAGGGTGGAGTGGGGGTATAGAATATCAATGAGTCATTCAGATAGAGGTGAGCTACTGACTGAGCATGAAGTTTTTAACATATCCCTTAGCCTGTCTGGGCCTTATTTCTGTTAGTATAAAATGTTGGGGCTGAACTAGATGATCTAAGTTGCCATTCAAGTCTAATGAATGGGAAATTCATTCTTAAAGCTTTGCAAAAGATATGTGTAATTCTACACTCCTTTGAAGGAGTTCACTCAGATGTGGGGTGTGACTGATGTCTTTCCAGATTTTCTGGAACCACCTGTGCCTTTTCTTGTGTCTAAGCAGCCTAAAAATTACCATACAAAGACTCTTTTTACTTGATTACCCACAAACAGGACTCCTCTGAGCTACATAAAAATATATATGACATGATTATTGTTTTAATGGTTTTATAATACTCCATCATTCTAATTTAACTTGTAACAATACTGAATTTGTGATCCACAATGCATATTATATTATATTATATACTGTATGTTTAAGACTTTCCAGTCAAAACTATGCTCAAAAAGTTATGAAACTGTGTATACCCTTTGACCCAGCAGTGTTTCTATTGGGCTTATATCCCAAAGAGATCTTAAAGGAAGGAAAGGGACCTACATGTGCAAGAATGTTTGTGGCAGCCCTTTTTGTAGTGGCTAGAAACTAGAAACTGAATGGATGCCCATCAATTGGAGAATGGCTGAATAAATTATGATATATGAATGTTATGTAATATTATTGTTCTGTGAGAAGCGACCAGCAGGACGATTTCAGAGAGGCCTGGAGAGACCTACATGAACTGATGCTGAGCGAAATGAGCAGAACCAGGAAATCATTATACACAGCAATAACAAGACTATATGATGATCAATTCAGATGGACATGGCTCTCTTCAACAAAGAAATATTTCAAACCAGTGCCAATTGTTCAGTAAAGAAAGCCATATACACCCAGAGAGAGGGATATGAAATATGGACCACATATAACATTTTCATGCTCTCTATTGATGTTTGCTCGCATTGTATTTCCTTCTTTGATTTTTTTCTTGTAGATACAATTTTTCTTGCACAGCAAAATAAGTGTAGAAATATGTATATATATATATATATATATATATATATATATATATATATATTAGATTTGTCAAGTATTTTAACATAATTAAAATCTAGTGGAGTTCCTGACATTTAGGGGAGGGGTAGGGACTGGGGGGGGAGTAAATTTGTAACAGAAAGCTTTGTAAGGGTCAATGTTGAAGAATTACCCATACGTATGTTTTGCAAATAAAAAGCTTTAATTTAAAAAAAAAAAAAAAGAAAGACTTTCCAGTCAAGAATCTTATAGCCACTTCCTTTTATTCTCTGAAGAATCTAATTGCTCACTTATGAATTTGATTTGGGGCTCTGAAGGTATCAATTCAAGTGAAGAGAATAAAGGATTCCAAGAAATCAGCAATTGTCAGGCAACACAGTATAGTGGCTTAGTGTCTAGGAAGTCAAGAAGTCAGGAAGACCTGAGTTCAAATCTTGACTCTGACACTTTTAACTGTGTGATACTGGGCCAGGGCCTTAACCTCTGTTTACTTCAGTTTCCTTATCTGTAAAATGGGGATAACAATAGTGTCTACCTCCCAAGGTTGTGAAGATCAAATGAGATATAAGTATAAAGTTTTTACCACAGTGGCTGGCACACAAGCACAATATAAATGTTTGTTAGTTATTATTGTTGTCGCATGAACCTGGACACATCTCTTAACTTCTATCTACCTCAGTTTCCTCATCAGTAAAATGGGAATAATAATAAGGTCCCTTCTTCCAAAGTTGTTATGAGAGAGAAAAAAATAGCTCATTTGTAAAATAATTTGCAAATCTTAATAAAGAACTTGATAAATGTTTATTGTTATTATTGTCATTATAGGAAAAAATAAGAACACAGGAAAAGAAGCCAGGTTTAAGGGATATAGGATTAGCCTCTGCTACAAGGAATATGGTGACAACAGGAGAAGAGAACCCCAAACAGTGAAACTTTGTAGTCTTTACAATTATGTCTACTAAAATCTCTGCCCATCCTTTGAGTTTATCATTGGAAGCTAGCCTGATACACAACTATCCTCTTCTAATTCATCACTTTCAATATAAAAGGTCTCTATTTCATACAAATCATAGATTTAGAGCTATCAGGGACTTCAGAGGTCACTTAATTGAACCTTCTCATTTTAAAGATAATGAAACTAAGACCAAGGGAAGTGATAAGGCCTGCCTAAAAACTTAGTAATTGCCAGAGGCAAAATTCAAACTCTGTTTTTCTTGACTATAAGTCCAATTCACCAATTTATAGGACCCAGAAAAGAATGCACTTACAGATATTGAAAAATACACCATGATCTCCCATTGTCTGAGTCACCATTATAGAACTAGTCACCTTTAAAAAAAAATTATTTTTCCCCAATTATGTGTTAAAACAATTCTGAACTTTTTAAAAAATTTGATTTCTAAATTTTCTCCTTCTCTTCTTCACCTTCCTCCTCCCTGAGTTGATATGCTATTTGTTATAGGTTACCCATGTGCACTCATGAAAAACATATTTCCATATTAGTCATGTTGTGAAAAAAAACCCACAAATACAAAGGGGGAAAAAACAGGAAAAAAAATTAAGTGAAAAATAGTATGCTTCAAACTGCTTTCAGAATGCATCAGCTGTTTCTCTGGATATGGATGGCATTTTTCATCATGAGTTCTTTGAGATTGCCTTGTATTGTATTGTTGAGAATAGCTAAGTCATTCATAGACAACTGGGTACATAGTCAACAATCTTGGTACAATATTTCTGTTACTCCAATTCTTGTGGTTTTGCTCACTTCATATCAGTTTGTGTAAGCTTTTCCAAAGTTTTCCGAAATCTGTCTGCTCATTTTTTACAGCACAATAGTATCTCATCACAATTATATACCACAATTTGTTTATCCATTCCCCAATTGATAAATATCCCCTCAATTTCCAATTCTTTGTCATTATAAAAATTGCTGCTATAAGTAGTTTTGTACAAATAAATCCTTTTTTCCTTTTAAAAAGAAATCTTTGGGATACAGACCTGGTACTAGTATTGCTGAATCAAAGGGTATGCACAATTTTATAGCCCTTTGGGCTTAATTCCAAATTGCTTTCCAGAATAGTTGGATAACAAAATGAGTCCTTCTTAAATAGAAATTGAGAAAAATCAATCAGAATAATTTGTGAATTTGTCAGTCTAGAGAATTTCCTTCACCAGCAAAGATTGCAGCCCATCTTTTGCTATAATAAATACTTAGAAAATACCTGAAGTTCAGTGATATTCTGATTTGCTCAAGATCAAATAGCTAATAAATATAAGATATAGTATTTACATTCAATTCTTCCTGACTTTGAGTCTAGGTCCCATTTGTTATACCAGATTTTCTTAACAGAAAAAAAAATCAATCCATATGGTCAATGATGGGTATAGGAGCTACTTCATGAAATCAAGTATCCTCTTGATATGATATTAGCTTGAAAGATAATTTAGAGTAAATAACAACTTTGTTGTTCTTGTTTACCCTTCATTTTTGAAGAGGATCAATGACATTACAAGGTGATATCTTGACTTGTTCATGAACTGGATTTAAATGAGGCAGAGTTTCACAAAGTTGTCAGCTTCACTGTCTTGTCCAGAGTCATCAAATTCCAGTGGCAAGACAAAAATCAAGATTACTGAAGATGGACCCTGGGATACACTGGATGACATACAGTAAGTAGTTTCTTTAAAAGAGAAATATTCTAGAACTCAGGTATTTTACAGATTCATATTGATATGCCCCTGGACTCAAAATTAGAAAGGTTTTTTGCCATAATAATGGGACTAACTATGTCAAGTCAAATCAATAATACCAGGCATTGTGCTAACTTCTGCCTTACCTACTTCCCTAGTGAAAAATTGGGGTTATATGAAAATCATACTGGGATCCACTAAGACATCCAGGTATATGATATACAACATATAGAACTTAGAATATCAAATAATTAAGGAAATTAATATAAAACACAGTCAAATATTCAGCACAGCTAGCCTCCTTAGCAAAAGCTAAAACAATAGGCACATGTATGCATTAATCTACATTTTTACATTAGAATTTCATGTAGCTAACCATAGCACACAAACTAATCAATTATTTTGTATAAATAGCTTTAGCAACTAAAGAAAAAAGCCCAATATTTTCCAAATATTTGATTTATTATGAAATTGATTTTTTTAAATGAATCCATCCTATCAATAGAATGGTGGCTCAGAGGAAAGGACACTGGTTTTAGTATCAGAGAATTTGAATCACAATTTTTCTGAGTCTCAGTTTCCTTATGTATAAAATGGATGCAGTATGAGATGCAAGCGTTGAAAAGGATACTAAGTGTCTGAACCTGGAAAAGCATGTTGCTCTTCACAGGACTAGGGAAGTTTAATGGAGAAATAAGTTTAGAGAAGATGATAAATTATTTTTTTTGTGATCAAGTTGATCAAATAATCTTTAAAGTCCTTTAGAACTCTAGATCAGAAGCTCACTACTGTGGCAATGATTTCCAATCCCTTGTAAGTGATTGCTTATCTTGTTGCACACAGTTTTGAAATCATTGCTCTATAGACTCCACATACTCATATGGATAGTGGGAAGGAAGGAAAAAAAGGAAGAAGGAGTCATTCTTTCTTTTCAATTTCCAAAATCACTTCCTATTTGTACTACTCTTAAATAGGAAGAAGAATCAATTGGATTCCCACAACTAGAAATGCCGAGTCAATAAGAACAGTCATGCCCTACCATATATGTCTCAGATGTGCAAGTCACAATTTTAAATGCTTTCATGGTCAGTTGGCTGATATTTCTTCTGCATTTATTCACAACACAGAAATAATTTACACCTGACATTGGAGAATGTCTTTAATCTTGAATTCTCAAAGATTCTTCCTACATTCATTAGTCCCCACCTCATTTAACAGTTGATGGGTTAAAACCCTAAAATTAATCACTCAGATCACATCAAGTTCTTCCTTGTGCAATTGCCTTCATCCAGCAGGCAATGGGGTTAGATCTGATCATCTGCCAATTTGTTTGTTGTGATTCCTGAAAACAAACTGGCTGGTAGCATCAGACAATTCTTTGGACTTCACAAAAATATATTAGATGTTCAAAACAAGAAGATTGGACTACAAGATGTTCTATATTTAAATCTAAGATCCTAGAATTCTAGAGTTATATAATCATATGGGGTACCATTAGTGCACCAACCATATTATATAATTATTTTTGTTCTTTAATCATATCTGATTCTTTGTGACTCCATTTGGAATGTTCTTGGCAAAGATCCTAGAGTGGTTTGCTATTTCCTTCTCCAGCTCTTCCTGATTCCAGACCGAGCACTACACTACCTAAATGTTCATGTTATATGATAATATTAGCTAAAAACTTAAATGATACCTGAATGGACATAATAATAGTAATTCACACTTAATACTCATTATGTCAATGGTGAGTCCTTATCCTATGCCATGCTTATCCATGTCCCCTCAAAATGCTGTGACCTTCTTACATATGACCTATTTGTTAGTTATCATTTTCCCTTACTCTGTGATCAATCCATTTTTTGTTCTCATATATGTTGTTTAAATGAGATCTTTAACAGTAATTCTTTGAAATTCCTTATGTGAAATGTGTTTCAAATAAGCTAAGTGATTCAGTATATAGAATACCAAATCTGAAGTGAGGAAGATTCATATTCCTGAACTCAAATTTGACTTCAGACACTTCCTGGCTGTATGACACTGGGCAAGTCACATAAGCTTGTGTGCCTTAGTCTTCTCATCTATAAAATGAACTAGAAAAGGAAATGGCAAACCACTCCAGGTTCTATGCCAAGAAAATCCCAAATGGGGTCATGAAGAGTAGGACATGACTAAAAATAATCGAACCATGCACCTAGACCTTTGGGTGAATTTATGCATAATAAGGATAATAAAGAGGTACAGTGGATCAATACCTGGTCTCTAAGTGAGGAAGATCTAGATTAAAGTTCTATCTTTGAAACTGTTTGTGTGAACCTGACAAAGTCATCTAATTTCTTACTGTTCTGCATAGCTCACTAAGGTAATAAGTCTCAGTGAAAGTGAAACTCTGCATTGGGGTATAGGAAATTTGTCATCAGATCACCAGATAGCTAGAAAGAATTGTAGAAATCACATAGTAGAACCCTTCCATTTTACAAATTAGAGAACAAGATTAGAGATGATTGGGTGAATAGAGACAGACAGACAGACAGAAACTAAGAGATAGAGACAGAGACAAGGAGATGTATAGAAAGGGTGATTCAGGGCTGAGGATTAACAGAATATGAACAGTAAAATAACAATATAACAAAGGACTTGAGGACATTGCCTTGGTAAACTCTGACATTTTTGCCATTTTGCCAGAAGACAATCTTTGATAGGTACTATAATAGTGGAGTAAGACAGGTTCCTATCCATGTCACCAAAGTGGCTGTGTAATATGAAATTCAGTGTGCAGATGGGACAAGAGACAAGTACCAAAGTACTTTCAGGATGATTCTGTAAACATAGGATAATCTGATTTAATTTCAAACCTAGAGTCATTCCTCCCCCATCCTGAGAAATCAGATCGCCTACTAATTTGCTCTAGGATGATTTATAGACTAATTTTCCTTTACTATCTACTGTTTGTTTGCATGCTATGATTGGTGGATTTAATATTCTGTTTTGTAATAAGCCGAGATCAGTTTTTGTTCTGAATATTTTAATGCCTTGTATAACTAATTATGTTGCAGTTGAAATGGAAGGAAGGAAGGAACAAATTAATGAACAAATGAATGAAGGAATGAAGGAAGGAAGGAAAGGAAGGATGACAGACAAAATCTGAAATGGAAAGCTGTTAAAACTGGGCTGAGATGATCATTATTTTAGCAAAGATCTCGCTTCTTGGAGTAAGCAAATCACTGTCCAGGTTACAGAATAATAAAACTGATGTTTATACACCCTTTTATGACTTAAATGACCCATACCCAGAGCATGACCAGCAATGCAAATGGCAGTCTCAGGAAATGATGGGAAGACAAAAGGAAAGACTGCCAAGATGTAATAAAATAAGAAGAATGGCACCATGATGTAGTGCCAAGAGAATTAAAATTTGAAGTCACAAGATCTATGTTTAAGTAATGACTCTGGCACCTACAATTTATGAAATTATGGACATACCTTTTTTGACCTCAGTTTTCTCAAATGTAAAATGGATGTAAGGCTTGTCCTATGTACTCCACAAAGCTTGCTGTCCAGAAAAGCATTTTATAATGCTTCATAAACTTTATTTTATAAACTTTTAAGTATTACATAAATGTGAATTACTGTGGTTGTTATTATTGCTTTCCACAAAGCATAGTCTCCTACCAGAGCAAGATTGAAGGATCTGAATTCAGAAAGGGAAAAGGTAGTTGTGGGATGGTATGACTATATATGACTATATAACCTCAAAGCATAAGCCCCAAGAAACTCCTTTCTCTAGGAGAGGGGCGAATGTAAAAGTAATCATAAGGAGAAAATGCAGAAGAATAATGCCCAGATAGATCTTCCTTACCTTTATTTTCCCAACAATAGGTGTCAAAACTGTTCCCTTCTCAGTCTAGCTTTGCCTTCCGTTCCTGGAGAAAAGTCCAAGCACCAAGATGACAGCTAGAATTAACTGTCTTTTCTGTTTCAAGGAATATCTATTTTTTCAGGTCTCAGAGATGTCTATCGGGAGCTTGAGAGGTACCTATGAAAAAATGGATACACAACATAGATATAAATGGAGATTTTACAAGAAAATTAGAAGAACATGGAACATATTACTTATCAGACTTATGGATAGTCGAACAATTTGTGAATAAACAAGAGATAGTGAACAAAGTTAGGTATAAAATGGATTTGATTTTTTTGATTTTTGATTGCATTAAAGTTTTTGTACAAATAAAGCATTATAGCCAAGATCATTTTTAAAAAGCAGAAAATGGTAGATTTATAGACAGTTTATCAAATAAAGGTCTCATATATAAAATATATAAAGAACTATGTTAAATCTATAAGAATATGAGTCATTTACCAATTGATAAATGATCAAAGGATATAAACAGGCAGTTTTCTGATGAAGAATTCAAAGAAATTTATAATCATACAAAAATGTTCTAAATCATTATGATCATAGATATGCAGATTAAAAACAGTCTTGAGGTGTCATTTTAAAACAAGTAGATTGGCTAAAATGAAAAAAGAGAAAGTGACAAATGTAGAATTGTGGGAAAATTGGGGCACTAATTCATTTTGGTGGAATTGTGAAATAATCCAGCCATTTTAGAGAACAATATGGAATTATGCCCAAAGAGTTATTAAGCTTCCTATATACTTTGACCTATTTAATCTATTTTCAAAGATTATTAGGTAAGAAGAAAAAGAATCTATATCTATATCTATATCTATAATCTATATATTCTAAAATGTTTTAGCAGCTCTTTTTGCAGTAGCAAGGAACTTCAAACTGAAGGGATGCTCATCAATTGGAGGAATGGCTCAACAAGTTATGTTATATAATTGTGATGCAATACTACTGTACTATAAGAAATGGTGGGTTCGGGACAGCTAAGTGACACAGTAGATAGAGCACAAGCCCTGAAGTCAGAAAGATCTGAGTTCAAATTTGGCCTCAGACACTTAACACTTCCCAGCTATGTAACCCTGGGCAAGTCACTTAACCCCAATTGCCTCAGGTGAAAAAAAAAAGCCAAAGAAATGATGGGTTTAATTATTTTAGAAAAACATGGAAAGACTTGCACAAAATAATGAAGAACAAAATGTTCAAAACTAGGAGAACATTTATGACAATATTGCTTTAAGAATGACTTTGAGTAAGTGATTTTTCTATTATAAATACCCATATTAACTATAAAGGACATAGGAATAAAGATGCTATGTGCATCTGGAGAAAGAACTGATCAATAGAAGCATGAATACAATAATTTTACATAAATATACCTATTTGTGTCTAATGATAGCCATTTCTAGGATGAGGGAAGAAAAAATTTACATGATAATTTTGTTTTATATTTGAAAGGGATACTAAGTTGTACACAGTAGATCTGCAGTTTCATGTGCAATCATCATTTTAACTGTACTGTATTATGGAAGTACTTGTTTTATTCCATAAATTAAAAATACTTTAAAAAACAAAAAATCAGTCTACACTAACAAACCTTAAGTGAAATTTATCTCAAAAAAACTGTTGATCACTTTAGAAAGAAGCCAAAAGAGGTAATAGCAACAGCCTCAGATGCCAAAGAACCTCGACTTTGACTTTCAACTTGTCAAAGCCTGTCGCCTTTAGACTCACCATCTATAAATGGAAGATTATCACACCCACTGCCATCTCAGAGCTGCTCTGTATTAATTACTACTCTTTGAAGATGAAGGCTTCTACCCTGCCAGAGGAGAAAAAGTCCCTTAAACCTCCTTCAATTATAGTCACCATTGACTAAAGAAGAACTAATAGATTGGAAGTACTGTTTGTCTTCTCTAACTAAGGATGAAAGGGAATGACTGGGACCATTAAAATACCATCAAGTATGAAGAAATTTGGTCAAAAAGAAAATGGGCCTTTCCCTTTAATGGTCAAAAGTGTTACACAACACTTTGTTCATTTTCTCATTTGAACTTTACTGTGAGGCTGGTTATTATTTTTATCTTTGTATTAGATATGAGGAAACTGAAATTCAGAGAAAGGAAATTAGATTCCTGAGCTCTTGAAGCTAGTTAGTGGCAGGATGTAGGTCTTCTGTCTTGAAATCTGGTATACTTTCCCCTTTACCATTGTGTTTCCCATTTTCCACTCTGCTCTGCTACTTTGTCTCTCTCCCCCTCCTCCCAGCGATAGATAGCATGACGGACACATTGGTATTCCCTTAAGATTTCCTTTAAAAAGGTAATAATTTTTCTTTTGACATCTTCCTTTCTAAGTCCAGGCTATACAGGATTCCCTGGCTTCACCATAGAAGAGTCCCACAGGTCTTTGAGGTATTGAGCCTTCCCAAAGAGGCTGCCCTGAGTTTCTGCTTCAACACAGACCCACAATCAATGACTTCCTGTTGCAATAAATAATGTTTAGAATGAAAGGTCCCACAAAAATCATTGCATTTCTACATGAGGATTTTTGGAATGATACAAATACAAAAGTACAATTTTTCCACTATGAGGTTTTCACTTTGCTTATTAGCCTTTGAGGCCAAAAGTGATATCCCAAAAGATAAAAGTGAAAGAACAGCTTGGATGTTTTTTAGAAAAGGTACATTTGGGTTAAGACACAACTGGGAAACTGAAAACCAGACACCATAAATCAGACTCTTGGGCATTTGGATAAAGAGGAATTGCTGCTCCTGATATCCAAAGTGCTTGTAAAAGATGTAAGAAATTAGGAGTAGATTTTGTGAATAAACCTGATGAAAGCAAAATGAAAGGACTAGCATTTATTTAAGATCCTGATTACTAATGGGTTGAAATTCCAAATCCTAATTATATGATAAGCCTCACCTAGTTTTACATGAAGAGTACAGTTCTGAGAATTTTTTTAGGAGACATTTTGAAAACAGAGCATATGTAATTCAAGGGTACTCATCTAAAGGAAGAATGCAGTATTTACATATTCTTCCCGGCTTGAAATTTGTTCTTCAGTTCTATTCATGACCCATTTTTGGCATCATTTTATATTTATTGTTCTTGCTTAAAACATTCTGTCTATTCCCATTAATTGAAATATTTTTATTTCCAGCTCTGTCCTTGAACGTAGTCATGCATCTTTGCCTTTTATGTAATAATTAGTGCAATTCTTCCTCAGAGGCAAAATTTAAATTAAGCTTTTATGCTTCCTGAACATCACTTGTTTTTACCTTTGAACTTTTATGTAACCATCATTTTCCAAAAAAAGCATTTAATGTGCTTATGTTGTGATGTCTTCTGAAATTTAAATGTCCTAGAAATTACTTTTCATGATAGAAAGTAAGGGAAGGTAAGTACTTTGATATTTAATGTAAACTTGATTTAAATAAATGTTTACTTATGTTTACTAGTTGTAAGTCACATTCAGTGATCAGTCAACACAAAATCTATTTAACAGGAACTGCTCATTAGCAATTGCCTTTGCTAAATGTACTTCCTTATGAAATGAATATCTATTTGATCTATTCTTAAAAATAGCTGGTCTTTATATTCATTATAGTCCTGTAATGCAAAAATCCAATTTCATTTAGCAACAGTCACTTTGCAAAATATAGTAAAATCCTATAGAACATTCCTATAATGATTGCATTCTTTCCATGTATCCAATCTATTGTCAAATCTTGACAATCCCACATTTACAACATCTATTACAGATGCATTTTTTTCTATTCACTTAACCATGACCTTAATTTGGGCCCTCATCAAAAAAATGCCTCAATTCTTTCTCTAAGTCTTGCTGATTTAATTTTTTCCTAAAATGTTGGTCTGACAATGTCACCCCCCACCTACTCAATGAGCTCCACTAGCTCCTTATTACCTTGAAAATAAAACTGGCTTTTTAAAGCTCTTTAGAACCTAATCACTTCTATTCACTTTTAAGTACTCTGTTCCAATATCACTGGCAGTTCTTTGAACACATCATTGCCTATTTCTGTGCTTTTACACTAGCTATCCCCCCACATCCAGAATGGTCTATCTACCTCCTTACCTCTACTTCTTAGTTTTCCTAAATGACTTTAAAACTCAGCTGGAATTTTAAGTGACTCCAAGAGGTTTTTCCTGCTCTTCCCATTTGCTCACATTTTGAGACAACTTTCCATCTATTCTCTTTTTTGGGTCTACCTAGGGGTTTTCTTGTCTCTTCCAATAAAATGTAAACTCCTTGAGAGCAGGAACTGTGATTCTTGCCTCTCTATGTCCTTAGCATTTAGAACAGTGGCTGACATATAGTAAGCATTCAATAAATGCTTCTTGATTTACTTGAAGCACTTTGGAACTTAATAGGCATATATCAGTAAATTCCAAATAAGTACTATAAATTCTATAAAAGTCATTTCCAAATTTTTTAAACAGGTAATAATTATAAAGATAAACTGCAGTAAGGACCAGCTGAAAGATAATGGTGATTTTTTTTCAATAGGGTTACCATCTCGTTATGTGAAGCCTTGATGAAAACAGGTAGTTGTTCAATATGACAGCATTTCATTGATGCAAAACTCATCTTAAAAGAGCTGTGACATCACCACATAGTAAGATAAGATCTAAATGGGTTCATGATTTAGACATAAAGAGTGATATTATAAGCAAATTAGAGTAAGGTAGGACAGTTTACCTTTAAGATCTGTGGAGAAGGAAGGAATTTTCGTCCAAAGACCTGGAACTCTTAATTGAACACCAGATAGATAATTTTGATTATATTAAGTTAAAAAGTTTTTATACAAACAAACCTAATGCAGACAAGATTAGGAGGTAAGCAATAAATTGGGAAATCATCTTTATATTTAAGGGTTCTGATAAAGGCCTCATTTCTAAAATATAGAGAGAATTGTCTCATATTTATAAGGATTCAAGCCACTCTCCAATTGATAAATGGTCAAAGGATATGAACAGACAATTTTCAGATGAAATTAAAACCATTTCTAGTCATATGAAAAGGTGCTCCAAATCACTATTGATCAAAGAAATGTAAATTAAGACAAATCTGAGGTACCACTACACACCTGTCAGATTGGCTAAAATGACAGGAAAAGATAATGATGAATGTTGGAGGGGATGTGAGAAAACTGGGACGCTGATGCATTGTTGGTGGAACTGTGAACAAATCCAACCATTCTGGAGAGCCATTTGGAGCTATGCTCAAAAAGTTATCAAACTGTGCATACCCTTTGACCCAGCAGTGTTTCTATTGGGCCTATATCCCAAAGAGATTTTAAAGGAGGGAAAGGTACCCACATGTGCAAGAATGTTTGTGGCAGCCCTTTTTGTAGTGGCTAGAAACTGGAAACTGAGTGGATGCCCATCAATTGGAGAGTGGCTGAATAAACTATGGTATATGAATGTCATGGAATATTATTGTTCTATAAGAAATGACCAGCAGGATGATTTCAGAGAGGCCTGGAGAGACTTGCATGAACTGATGCTGAGTGAAGTGAGCAGAACCAAAAGATCATTGTACACAGCAACAACAATATTACATAATGATCAGCAGAACCAAAAGATCATTGTACACAGCAACAACAATATTACATGATGATCAATTCTAATGGACATGGTTCTCTCCAACAACAAGATGTTTCAAACCAGTTCCAGCTGCTCAGTGATGAAAAAAGCCACATACACCCAGGGAGAGGTCTGTGGGATCTGAGTCTGGACCACAACATAGCATTTTCACACTCTCTGTTGATGTTTGCTGGCCTTATGTTTTCCTTCTCAGGTTTTTTCCCTTTCTTGTACAGCAAGATAACTGTATAAATATGTATACACATTTTATCTGTCAGATATTTCAACATAATTAACATGTATTAGACTTCCTGCCATCTGGGGGGGGGGGTGGAGGGTAGGAGGGAAAAATTTGTAACAGAAAGCTTTGTAAGGATCAATGTTGAAAAATTATTTATGCATATGTTTTGCAAATAAACAGCTTTAACAAAAAAATTAAATTAGATTAAATTTTTAAAAAATAGCTGTGACATGTGATAAGAATTTGAAGAGAATAATAAAAGTATAACCCAAGAGCTTTTCACTCATACTTAATACTCCTCTCTCCTTGACCAATATAATGTATTTTCCCCAATTCAATGAATATTTTACTAAGAGTTTATTATAGGTAAGCTATTGTGCTAGAAATTGAAGATAGAAAATGATAAACAATTCAGTTTCTGGCCTCAAAGAGTTTACAATTTAATAGAAAGGATATGACATGCATGCAAATGACTATATATGATGTATATATTTTGGCTACCTCTCCCAGAGCCAGATCAGCCACATCTGCTCCTCAGAATAAATAATTATAGGATACACAATAGTGCTGTCCCTTCTCTACCAATAATGTTTCAAGCCCCCACTAGCAGTTTCCCACTAACTAGTCCCTAGTTAATCACTTAACATCGGGTAGAAACATCAATTCTACATAACATTAGTCCCAAATATTCATTCAGATGAGGCATGGTTGCCAAATCAGTCCTTATCTCAGCTTCTGCTGTAAATATGTTCTTTCTTCCTTTTTGTTATTATTATAGTTATATTAAATTTACTTCTTAAAAAGTACAATGAGATGTAGGGATCTTTACTTGTTTTACATTACCTTCATTTCTTTGTATGTCTTTCTCATCTTCCCTACCTAAACAGTCATCACAAAGTTATGGAGATTCTTTTTCCTTTACAAAGAACAACAAAAAACAAAAACAAAAGCAGAGGCCAGAGGCCAACACCCATATCTCAGGTCATATGGTCTCAAAAGGGAGAAGGCCCTGAGATATCTCTTCTTACAGCATGTATTCTCACCACCTCATCGGTAGAGAAGTCACCCCACCTGGAATATAGCAGTCTTAAAGAATGATGCTGGAAAAAGTGTCCAAAAGACTAACCCAAAACTGAAAACTTTTTTGAAGATACCTTCTGGCTATAAAATCAACCAAATAACCCCCTTTCT
This sequence comes from Myrmecobius fasciatus, assembly GCA_023553655.1. Lineage (NCBI taxonomy): Eukaryota > Metazoa > Chordata > Mammalia > Dasyuromorphia > Myrmecobiidae > Myrmecobius > Myrmecobius fasciatus. The sequence continues at coordinate 798,943 of JAJPUD010000210.1, read as the reverse complement.
AAATACATGGTTAACAGAGTAGAACCAACTACACAACTTCTTTGCTCCACAAAGCCTGTCAAACACACTTCCCTTAAATGTCATCAATACTCTCCCAGAAGCAAGTTTCTCTATATGGAGAGATGATATCTGAAGTGCTCTATCCATATCCATATCTTCTATTGAAGAAGTAATTTTTTAAAAATATCACAATGATACACTTTATTGAGCTTATATCTCAGTTATTTCAGTAGACATTGAAATATCAAGTGACTCCATTTCATCATTTGCAATAACCAAAAACAAAAAAGGATACTGCTTTATTTAATGAAATATCTCTCAAGATGGTCCTTCTTATAGAAGGTAGATCATGATGATGATAATGATGATGATATAGTCATGATACTAACATAACTCACATTTACATAGAACTTCAGTTACAAGTACAGAAGGAAGAACTGATTTTTCAGAAGACAAGTGGCTTATCTAAGGTCAAATAGCTAATAATTGTGCTAATTCCAGATTCAATGTTCTTTTAACCACATTCCAGTTGCCTCATGCGGGACCCCTTTTTTGCAGGGACTGGTGATTTTGTATTAGGAGGACCTCTAGAGTAATAGAAGGACCTCACTCAGAGGTTTCAAATAGTAGTCAATTGAATCTCTGCAGAATTCTTTAGAAGTAAAATTTTTAAAAAGTAATTCCAGATAGCTACAAAAGAGATTCTCCTATGCTATCATGTCATCTTGATCAACACTTTCAGAACTGATCAACATAATTTTGCCATATGGACCATCTGCACACTAGACCATCTGTAACATGGACTTACCTTGATTCAGCTTCATAGCATTTACAAAGAAAAAAATAGTGGTTTTGACAAAAAATTATAAGGAATAGGAAAAAGTAAAGACAGAACAGAAAATATAGTTTTCCTAAATGTTCTACAATATTTATAGCAGTTCCTTTGAAGTGGCAAAGAACTGGAAAGTGAGGATATGCCTGTCAATTGGGGAATGACTTAACAAGTTGTGGTAGATGATTATGATGGAATACTACCGTCTTATAAAAAAAATGATGAGCTCAATAATTTTAGAATTACATGGATAGACTTGATCAAAATAATCAAGAGCGAAATGAGAAGAATTCAATGTTGTATACAGTAATGGCAATATTGTTTTAAAAACAACTTTGATATCCTTATCTTTCCATGGCTATACTTGAGATCTGGAGACTAAATTTCTACCTCACTTATATCCTAAGTTTCTTTCTTTGTTTTTTTTTTAAAGAACCAATTTCTCACATGGTATAAATCAAGTTTTTATTAGTTATATATAAAACTAAAAAAACTATAGTTTTCAATAAACTGGATCATAGTAGAAAAGTAAATAAGAAAAAAACATTTTTGAGCAAATAAGTCATTTTAATTATAATAAATACTCTAACTATAAATGAAATGTGAAGGAAGATCCAGAGAAAGAACTGATTTTTAAAAAGTATTAAGTATAAAATTATTTTTGTGTGTGTGTATACACACACATATATTTTTGTCTAATATAGACATCTCTAGTAATATGATAACTTGATTAAATATTTAAAAGGAATGGCAAGTTGATATAATAGATTTGTACCTTCAGGTGCAATCACCTTTTTATGTTATGGAAATACTTGTATTATTTCATACATTAAAAGTAAAATAAATTAAAATACATTTTTGTCTGTCTTACATGTTTTCATCTGAGTATAGATAGATGTGTTGGAGACAAATCTTGATGGATTGCACCATTTATAAATTAGCAGTAAATTCCCTCTATCTCAAAAAATACCCTTGGTAAATCTGTTGATAAATCGTGTAGTTGAGCTGGCTGTTCTGATATTAAGAATGACTTTATATTCAGTCATAATGCTAGGAAGTAGTTTTGCTTATGAGGATTTTTACTAGCTTTTGGAAATTGAGGTTGAGTCTCCCTGTGGAGGGATAAAAAGACATTTTATGCATTCACAACATAGTTCCCAGTAATATCAGCAGAGTAACAATATGTATTCTTGAAGAATAATATTGTTCTCAACAACTTTGGTGACAGTCCTCATAAGAAGCTATTATTTAAAATATTCTTAAGATTGACAGGCAATACACTCTTCGATAGATAAATGGTCAAGGGATAGGAACAGACAATTTTCAGATGATGAAATTAAAACCATTTCTAGTCATATGAAAAGGTGCTCCAAATCACTATTGATCAGAGAAATGCAAATTAGGACAACTCTGAGGTACCACTACACACCTGTCAGATTGGCTAAAATGACAGGAAAAGATAATGATGAATGTTGGATGGGATGTGGGAAAGCTGGGACACTGATACATTGTTGGTGGAACTGTGAACGGATCCAGCCATTCTGGAGAGCAATTTGGAGCTATGCTCAAAAAGCTATCAAACTGTGCATATCCTTTGACCCAGCAGTGTTTCTATTGGGCATATATCCCAAAGAGATCTTAGAGGAGGGAAAGGGACCCACATGTGCAAGAATGTTTGTGGCAGCCCTTTTTGTAGTGGCTAGAAACTGGAAGCTGAATGGATGCCCATCAATTGGAGAGTGGCTGAATAAATTATGGTATATGAATGTTATGGAATATTATTGTTCTGTGAGAAACGACCAGCAGGATGATTTCAGAGAGGCCTGGAGAGACTTGCATGAACTGATGCTGAGTGAAACGAGCAGAACCAGGAGATCATTATACGCAACAACAGTATTACACGATGATCAATTCTGATGGACATGGCTCTCTGCAACAAAGAATTGTCTCAAACCAGTTCCAATTGTTCAGTGAAGAAAACCATATACACCCAGAGAGAGGGATGTGAAATGTGGACTACAACGTAACATTTCATGATCTCTATTGATGTTTGCTTGCATTGGGTTTCCTTGCTCAGATATTTTTTGTTCATGTAGATATGATTGCTCTTGCACAGCAAGATAAGTATGGAAATATGTATACATATATTTGACTTGTCAAGTATTTTAATATAACTAACATGTAGTGGACTTCCTACCATCTAGGGGAGGAGAGGGGACTAGGGGGAAAATTTGTAATGGAAAGCTCTGTAAGGATCAATGTTGAGGAACTACCCATACATATTTTATGCAAATAAAAAGCTTTAATTAAAAAAAAAGATTGACAGGCAATAGCTGGACATTTACTAATACTATCCAAGATACTGGTATATCCTGAAGCATTTTGCTATTGAGCCTCTGAAAAATGAAACAATTCAAAGTTTTAGCATCATGAATAATCAAGATCACCCATTACCAATTGATATGTACTTCTATAACAGATCCTGAGCTCTTTTCTGATGAGTTTTTAATGAAATATCTCTCAAGATGGTCCTTCTTATAGAAGGTAGATGATGATGATAATGATGATGATATAGTCATGATATTAATATAATTCACATTTACATAGAACTTCAGAGTTACAAGCACAGAAGGAAGAACTGATTTTTCAGAAGACAAGGGGCTTATCTAAGGTCAAATAGCTAATAATTGTGTTCATTCCAGATTCAATGTTCTTTTAACTACATTCCAGTTGCCTCATGCTGGACCCCTTTTTTGCAGGGACTGGTGATTTTGTAGTATGAGGACCTCTAGAGTAATAGAAGGACCTCACTCAGAGGTTTCAAATAGTAGTCAATTGAATCTAATGTCTTGTCATTATTAAATTTCTCTGGCATCTACTTAGTTAATCAACCAATTCATGAAATATTTGTTGAGGCAGCTAAATGAGTTTAAAGAGAGCTGAGTTTAAAGTCAGGAAGACTTCAAAATCCAGTTCAAATTCAGCTTCAGAGTCTTGTTAGCTATATTATGTTGAGCAACTCACTTATCTCTGTCTGTTTCCTCAACTGTAAAATGGGAATAATAATAGCACCTATCCCCCAGGAATGTTGTCAGAATTAAATGACATATCTGTAAATAAGTTGCCATCGGGCCTGATGCTTAACAAATGTTTATTTTCTTTTTTCTCTACTACTTATTAAGTACCAAATATGTCAGATAGTGTTTCTTACTGGGAGTATAAAGAAAAGCAAAAACAGTCCTTGCCCTCTAGAAGCTCACAGTCTAATGGGGAGGCAAATCCGTACAAATAAGATATAGATGGGATAAATTTGGGTAACATCAGAAGGAAGGCACTAAAATTAAGAGAGATTAGGAAAATCTTCTTGCAGAAGATGGAATTTTAGCTGAGAGATGAAGAAAGTCAAGGAGCTATGACAAGGAAAGTATTTATACCTGTGTTGAATTTACTTTTTAAAAGTTCAGTGAATGTGTTTCCTTTATCTGATATATCGTTTGTGTAGATAAGATTTTTCTTGCACAACAATGATAAGTTTGGAAATATGTATACATATATTCGATTTGCCAATATTTTAACATAATTAACATGTAGTGGATATCCTGCCATCTAGGGGAGGGGTGGGGAGTTGGGGGGAAAAATTTGTAACGGAAAGCTATGTAAGGGTTATTGTTGAAGAATTACCCACACATATGTTATGCAAATAAAATAAAATTTAAAAAAAAAAAATTAAAAAAAAAGAATGGAAAAAAAAGTTCAATGAAAAGGAGGTCTTTTTATCTCATTTTTTATTGATATTTGTTTTTACTCTCGTGTCTCTTATATCTCTTTTTATGCTTCTCTCCCCATATAGCCATTCCCTACAATAAAAAATAAGGAAAGAAAGAGGGAAAAAAAACAGTTCAGTGAAACTTACTCACATATTAACCAAATCTGACAGCAAGTGGAAGATTTCATGCCAATACTTTCTTTTTTTATTAAAGCTTTTTATTGTCAAAACATCTGCATAATTTTCAACATTCACCCTTGCAAAACCTTGTCTTCCAAATTTTTCCCTCCCTACCCCTACCCCTCCCCTAGACATCAAATAATCCAATATATGTTAAACATGTGAAATTCTTCTATACATATTTCCACAATTATCATCATGCCAATACTTCCATATTCCTCAAAAGGAGAAAGAACTTGTTCTTTGAGAACAAGTTTAAAAATTATAATTGTACACTGCTTGGTTTTGCAATTTTGTTTTTGTTCTTTCCATTTATTTGCTGTAATTATGTTTATTTTCACCAATTCTGCTTACATCATTCCTGCCAGGCTTCTCCAATTTTTTTCATATTTATCACTTCCTGTGGATAAGTAGTATTTCATCACATTTGTATGCCACAATTTGTTTAGCTATTTCCCTAGTCACTGGGCACCTATTTTGTTTCTGGCTCTTTGATAATACAAAAAAAGAGCTGCTAAAAATATTTTAGTGAATTGGAGAGCATTTTTACTCAATTTTTTGACTCCCTTGAGCTGTGTGTTAACCAATAGAATCTTGGAAACAAATGAGAACTTATTCTATTGCATGGTAATTTTCCTGGGATTTGTAAGCATCATTCTAAAGATTATTTTTAAATGACCACTTAATTTCTTAAGTAATTTTATATTAACAGTGAACTATATAAGCAAGAAGCCATTGCTTAATATTTTTATTTTCACTGTCATCTGATATATTATTTTGTTTATGCTAAAATATTCAAATGGATTTGCGATCTCATCAAAATGGATGTCAATTCCAACAATGCTGTTCACAATCCATCCCTGCCTGCTTACCCTCTTTGAATCTTCTACCCATTTTACAAATTCGCCAGAGGGAGCTTCTGTTTCAGAAAGAATTTTGTGATCATTAAATGAATTTTGTAATCTCCCAAGGACAGTCAAGCATTCTCTCTAAGTCCAATTCATCTTCTATTTGCCATGACTATAGAAGATACACATAAACACATATACATACATACATAAATAAAAAGCAATTTCTAAACCTTCAAAATTTTTTATAAATGCCAGTTACTATCATTGTTTTCTCTTCCTCTTCCTCTTCTTTCTTCTTTTCTTCTCCTCCTTCTTCATTAAAGAATTCTGCATTATCTTCACAGATTGTTTTAAGATACATTTTTGGAAGAGAGCAGCATTTTATTAAATCAAGTCAAATGGTTTTTTGTTTTTTAAAATAATAAATAAATAATATGAGTGATTTTCTGTTTTATGTATTTTTCAGAGAACTACAAAATTCCAAAGTGATAACTGGCTAAAGAAAATTATTTGAAAAAATATGCCTCTTCCCTTCTTATATCTTCATCAAGACAAACTCAATGATTGCTAGGTTATTTTCATAAAGATTTAATAAAGGTAATGAACTAGGCAAATAAATTGGAAGTTGCCAATGTAATCTCGATGATCTTTTTTGTTAATAAGTATATTCAGAGTTTGCTAAACATGTTTCATATTAAACATCTTACCCATTGTTGTTGTAGTTGTTGTGCTCTTAGTCGTTCATTTTCAAATGATATCATGGATGAACTGGATTTGCATGAGGCACTGTGTGCAAAGTTGTCAAACTGCGTCTCTCTTCCAGAGTCATAAAAGTGCAAGACAAAAGTTAGGATGATTGCAAATAGATGGCCTGGGATACCATGGATGACCTTGGCATCCAAGCTCTAAGCATTCTACAGTGTCTACTTCAGCTGCCAAATTGTTCTCATCTGCCCATTCTTCAGGAAAACCTGAATTAAATTTGACCTCAAACTCTTATTAGCTGTATGACCCTAGTAAGCCACTTAACCTCTGTCTGTCTTAACCATTGTAAAATGTGGATTATTATAGCATCTACCTCACAAGGTTGTTGTAAGGATCAAATAAGATAATAAAACATAATAAGTGCTCTTCCCAAACCCCCCCCAAAAAAAACTATTAAGTTTTAGGGAAATGAAACCCTCATAGGCAGAGATTTCTCTGTGCTCTAAAAAGTATGAATTCACATTGAGGATACTTAATCAATACCAATTGATGAGAATACTGAGTGAGCTTTTCCTGTTTCCATGTTGCAGACTTTGGATCAGATTCTGAATCAATTTGTAAATTTATTTATTCATTTGAATTCATTATTGCTCCACAAAAGGAAAGAGACCCACTGAGTGACATACCTGAAATGCCTATGTTTCTTATTTTTAACCCTGTCTGAACAACTTAATTATTGGCGCATTTTGGAAGTCCATGATCATCACATCATCAGTATGTAGTCTCTCTAAGTTGGATAGTCTATCTATTGTTCTTTCAACTCAAGAACCCCTGACCTGATGCCCTTATTTTCCTGATTGGTGAGTGCTTCATATGGCCCATTGTTTGAGATAGAACTGAGCCATGTTTATATAGCCTATATTCTACCCAGGAAATTTTGTGAAAGGATACTGAATGGAGAGATTTGATGCTGAAGGAACACTGAGCACAACACTTCATATGTGTAGAAGAATTTAATTTAGTTGGTTCAAAATATTCTTCAGAGACACATATGGACAGAAGACCTCCTGGGAGGTAGTCCAGAGAGAGATTTGGAATGTTGGTTTGGAGCCCTTTGAATAAAAATATATGGAACTGGCTTGATCGTATTACTTGTCTTCAAGGGCTTACAATTCTAAGATACTCCTGAGAGAAGAACCTCCACTGGGTGAGATCATTCTCACTTTCTTTATATGAACTGAGATATAAATCCCAGCTGAAGAGTTCATTTTATCTTCTATATTCTCTGAATCTTCTCATCTGTACTCCTCTAATTTCTGTTTTTCTTGAATAAATGTGTTTCCTTGCTATTCCCTATGTGTGATGAACTTTTGTGTAACTAGAATTCGAAGGGGGAGGGTACTAAGAAAATGTAAGCTAAAAGCCACCCTCCCCCCTCAAGAACAATTGGGGCTTTTGTTGTGAATCCATTGAACTGCTAGACCAGAGCTATTTCAGGAGCGGCAGATATGATTCTAGTTCAATATCCCTCTTAGATACAGGTAAAAGATTGCCCACCCTCAAACATCTGAGATCTTGTCTGCTTCTCCCTCAGCTACCATTCTGTGATGTAGGTACAGCTCTACTATTTTCTGCAAAGACCATATCTCAGATCACATCTGCCCTGCATATCCTTCTTTCCATTGCATGGTGAAGTACCACAAGCTACTTCTCTTCCATGTTAGTTATGAGATAGCATTGAAGTATATAAAAATGTCTATAAAACTCAAAGTGAGAGGAGTGATTGAAAATAAGGGAGGGGAGCAAACAGGGAAAAAGGTTAAACTCCTTTTTATGGCTGCTATAAGTTTCTATGGGAATAAGTTTGGTGGGGTTCTTTAATGTGACTAGACTCTTTCTCCTAAGTGGGCCATTGCTGTGCACTTAAATGACATGGGCCAAGTCTCTTGGCGTGTCAGAAGAGAAACACTATTAATCATAATGACACTGTGTACATATACCACTCCTTTCATCTGTGGTTCTCAAAGTATTTTACAATCATTAATGAAGCCTTACAACAGACCACTGAGGTAGGTAAGGCTTATTATACCCATTTTACAGATGAAAACAGAGTTACAAGGAGAGAGGAAAAGATTTATAGGAGGCCACACATGTATCCAAGCAGAGCAAGTAACACTTGTCTTCTCAGAGTTCACTCTACCATTTTTATGACTTGTTTTCTCTAGTAGATGGAAGATAGAAGAATTGGGGGAAAGGAGAGAGGAACTCAAAGATAGCACCCTAATAACAAATGACTGTAAAAAATTATTTTTCAGCAACCATTTATTAAGTGATGTTGTTTGAGTGATTAACACTGTCCAAGGTGCTGGAAACAAAATTGGCCCTGACCTCAAGGAGCTTACAATCTAATAGAAAAAATAAGGCATGTACACAATCATGATAAAAGCAACATAGGTTAACTGGAAAGGAGAGGCCCAAAGAGCTATAATAAATTTTAGGAGTAATAATTTTTCTTCAGCTAAAAGATAATCATAGAAAGCTTTGTACAGGAGATAGCTTTAAAAGAAGGGAGAGATTTTAAAAGGTGAAAATGTTAAGGATAGGGAAAGTCCAATATAGACATGGAGAAGAATGTGAGCAGCACTCTCAAGATGAAATGGGACAAGAACCAGTGATAGGGAGTCCAATTTGGATAGAATTTCAAATCTATATAGGAGAATACTGCATGATAAGACTGGAGAAATGGGTTGGAAACCTATTATAGAAAGTTTTGAAGCTCAAGAATTTTAAACTTCATTTTGTTGGTGACGAGAAAGTACTGAAGGATTTTGAGCATAGGAGTACAGGGTGATACATTGGGAAGATTATTTTTGCATTTGTATAAAGATATACTTCTAAGTAAAATAGACTAGAGGCAGGAAATCTAGTTAAGTATAGTCCAGGTGGGAACTAATAATCACTTTTGATATATCAAGATAAATTCAGTCACACCACAGGAGGCTTTTTGCCAACCCCCCAAGACTATACAGAGGCATAAATTCCTAAGAATCAGTATAGATGGAAGAAAGATAGGATTCTCTATATTAAGTAGAAATAGGTAAGCTAGAGTAAGAGTCTCAATTTTAGGGACTCAGGGAGATTTCCCTGTTCAAAAATACAGATTGAGGGTCCTATACATTGACCCTTAATTCTTTCTGAAGCCTAAAAATCCCCTGTAAAAACTCATTCCTCTGGAATACATGCCTGACAAGCATTCTTTTTTTAATAATAGCTTTTTATTTTCAAAATATTTACAAAAATAGTTTTCAACATTCATCTTGTGTTCTAATTTTTTTCTCCCCTCCTTTTTCCCAACCACTTCCCTAAACAGCAAGTAATCCAATATATGTTAAACATGTGCAGTTCTTCTATATATATTTCCATACTTATCATGCTTATAGAAACATTCTTTTTTTAATTAAAGCTTTTTATTTGCAAAACATACGTAAGGGTAATTGTTCAACACTGACCCTTACAAAGCTTTCCGTTAAAAATTTTCCCCCCCAGGTCCCCACCCCTCCCCTAGATGGCAGGAAATCCACTACATGTTAATTATGTTAAAATACTTGATAAATCAAATATATGTATACATATTTCCACACTTATCATTGTTGTACAAGAAAAATCGTATATAGAAACATTCTTAAAAAGAAAATGGGATTGATATTGATCTTCTGTACATGAAAGAACCATAAATTTGTCCCTTTTGTTGTTGTTGTTGAGTCAACCCCTAAAAGAGACACTTTATTTTCAAGCACTAGTCCTTTAGACTGACACATCCCAATCTTTGTAGGACATCACATCTGGGAAATTGCACCCCAGAAGCAAATAAACGAAATATGCCCCCACTGAGGGAAATAACATTGCCTATATGTTTACTGTTGCTTTTTTTTAGAACCCCTGAGGAAATTCTAAATTTTTTTCCCTCTATACTGTTCTCCTTTCTGTGGGTGATAAAAGTGAATGGTCTTATCAGCACAGTCAGCATGGCCACAGAATGGTCAGTTACCTAGTTACTAGAGTGGACCTACTGAGAGTTTATGCAACATTTCATTTTGTGTCTGTCTGACCTTCATCAGTTATTTTAGTGATGATGGTGTTTTGAGTCTCCTCTACTTACCACTGGTCATTGTGAAGGAACCTCCTCTGGGATTCAGGGTTCCAATCTCAAATGTATCCTGCATGGAAAGTAGCTAACTCAGGCCTCTTCAACCTTAGGATTGTCTTTTTCATTGGGAAGGTCTTTTGAGGAATTATTATTGGCATTATTGGACTATGTATATATTTACATTTTAGCTGCCCATATTATTATACTAGATTATTATTATTGAGATGCAGCTTGGCATTGTAGATAATGAGCTGGTCTTGAAGCTGAAAAGACCTGGGTTCAAGGCCTGTCTCTAACATATAAATAATGTGTGATCTTGGACTAATTACTTAACTTCTCAATGCTTTAGATTATAGCTGTAGAGAAAGTGCTAGCCTGCATTGATAGAAAAAGTTTTCTCACCTGGGAATTCTATAGACTAATGAAACCACAGAAACAGTTCCTGTCCTATTATAAGATTGGCCCTGGTTGCCAGCAGCAACAACATCATTGTAATTGTGTAGTGAAAAGAGCTTTAAGTGATGAATAGTAGCTTATGCTATAACCCCTGCTAAGAGAGACCAAGGCTTATGGATCATATAACCTTGGGAGTTCTAAGCTGCAGTAGATTAAGACAAGTTCTACATTAATATGGCAAGGAAAGAGAAAGGTTCCCAATTATAAAATGGAGATAATAATACTCCTCCTACCTACTTCACATGGCTTTTGTGAGGATGAATGAGATATAATTTGTATTATCAAGTTAATCTTTCCTATAATAAATGTTTAGTCTGCATCTTGCTTGGTTGCTAAGAAAACTCTACCAGGAATATAAAACCATTAATATTTCCCTGAATTAGGTGGTCCAGCACGAGCCCTAGAGTCAATCATACACTTACTAGCTGTATGATCCTGGGAAAGTCACTTAACCATGTTTGCCTCAGTTTCCTCATCTGTAAAATGAATTGGAGAAGGAAATTGCAAGTCATTCTAGTATCTTTGCCAAGAAAACTCCAAATGGGATCGTGAAGAATTGGAATGACTGAAAAAAAAAACTCAACAACAAAAGCTTTTTTTGTTCTATAAGTTTTTCTCCATTCAGAATGAATGAATAAATAAATGAGTAGGAAAAGTTCACAGCAGTCCATGAAGACTTGGAGGGAGAAGACTAGGTTCAAATCTGAAATTGCCTACTTAATTACTGGAGAGCCTTAATAACTGGATAACTCATCTAATCACTCATACCTCAGTTTTCTCATCTTTAAAATGAACCTAGATTCCCTGACTCCAAGTCAATTGCTCTTTTCATTATGATTTTAAGAGCTTAGAATGGGATGAACTCTCCCATAAAAAGGAAGTGGATAGCACACTGCATTAAAAGCCAGAATCCTACACTATGTTGTTTACAAGAAACACATTTAAAGCAGAGTGATACATACAGAATAATAGTAAAAGACTAGAGCAGATGCTTCAGGTGAAATAAAAAAGTAGGGGTAGTGATCCTGATCTCAGATCAAGCAAAAGCAAAAATAGATCTGATTAAAAGAGATAAGGAAGGAAACTATAGGGTACCATAGATAATGAAGTAATATCTGATTTTTTTTTTGCTGAAGCAATTGGAGTTAAGTGACTTGCCCAGGGTAACACAGGTAGGAAGTGTTGTGTCTGAGGCCAAATTTGAACTCAGGTCCTCCTGGCTGGTGCTCTATCCACTATACCACCTAGCTGCCCCTAATAATGAAGTAATATCAATACTAAACATATATGCACCAAGTGGTATAGCATCCACATTGCTAAAGAAGAAGTTAAGAGAGATGCAAGAAAAAATAGACAACAAAACTATATTAGTGAGGGATCTCAATCTTGCTCTCTCAGAACTAGATAAATCAAACTACAAAATAAATAAGAAAGAAGTTAAGGAGATAAATGGAATTTTAGAAGATATTAAGAGTTTATAAAAGGGGCAGCTAGGTGGCACAGTGGATAGAGCACCAGCCTTGAAATCAGGAGGACCTGAATTCAGATCTGGTCTCAGACACTTAACACTTCCTAGCTGTGTGACTCTGGGCAAGTCACTTAACCTCAATTGCCTCAGCAAAAAAAAAGCTTATAAAAGTAAGAGTGACTGTGGGAACAACAATATTATAAAGATCCAATTTTGTTATCAATAAGTATTTCTTCAGCACTTGTTATTTTCTAGATCACAAACTCCACTAGTCATTGGAAATAGAAAGGATAAAATACTTTATATTTGAGGAGTTTGCATTCTAACAGGGAGGAAACAAGGGCATATGTAAATATACACAGAATAGTATGAAAAAAAATAAATACAAACAGTTCAATCATTTTTTCAGTTGTGTCTGACTCTTTGTGACTCCATTTAAAATCTTTTTGGCAAAGACCCTAGAGTGATATGCCATTTCCTTCTCTAGTTCATTTTCCAGATGAGGAAACTGAGGCAAATAAGAGTGAGTGACTTGTACAAGGCCACACAACTAATAAGTGTCTGAGGCCAGATTTGAAGTCAGGAGGATGAGTCTTTCTCATTCCAGGACCAGTGCTCTATCCAGTGTGCCACCTAGCGGCCCCTAAATACAAAGTCATTAAATAAAAAAGGACTTAGGGATGGAGAATACTAGCAATTAGGGAGATCCGAAAAAGCTTCATGTAGAAATCTAAGTCTTAGCAGGAATTCTATGAGGGTAGATGAAAAGGGAAAAGATCGAGGGCATGGGACAGCAGGTAGATAAGGCCAATGATGGGAGATGGAGTGTTATGTATAAGGAACAGAAAGAAGGCCAGTTTGGCTGAATTCCATAATATAAGAGTGAGAATCATGTGAATGAGACTGGAAAAACAGGTAGGGGGCAGGGTGTCCCTATATTTTCAGGCACAGTGACCATCTATCTGACCAACCAAATGACCTCATTTCTTAATTTGTTCTAGCTCCCCATTCTATCAGCTATGCCTCGGGGAGCTAGATTATAGTCTTTGCCTGCCATCTAATGGCTGATATAGGGAAATAGTCATTCAGCCACCAGAGGAATGTTTTAAGTGTTCCCAGGGTTCACTTGGAAGAGGAAAAAATGGAAAGAAATAAGAAATATGACTAAGTGACTAGTGAACTCAAGATGGACCTCCACAAACAAAAACAAACCTACAAAAAGGCCAAATTTAAGGAAATCAATTTTTAAATAATGAATAAATGAACCCACTGTTCATTTAAAAAGGGGGGGGGGAGGAATTATGGCCATGTCCAGTTTTCTCTCCTGTGTCTCTCTCTTCCACTCCCACTATGAGCAGGCTCTGAAAATACTCTTTAAAATTCCCAACCAATCCTCTCTCTAAGGGAAAAAAGTTCTATCTACATTATAATTATGGTAAATGCTCAGATTCACTATCAATAAAATATTATTAAGTCCATAAAATCACAGAATCTCAGGGTTGAAGGAGATTCCTTGAACAGGAACTCTCTTGTTTTTTGGTTATTTTTTTTGAAAGGCAATTGGGGTTAAGTAACTTGCCCAGGGTCATGCAACTAGAAAGTGTCTAAAGTGGGATTTGAATTCTGGTTCTTCCAAATTCAAGGAAGGTACTCTATCCACTACACCATCTAGATGTCTTAATTTCTTCTAAAAAATCCTCAGTATGAGAGGATCCAGCATCCTCTGGCCAACTTCAGATAATAGAGGAATCATTCAATGAAACAGCCAGGCCACTTTGGGATTTCCTTTAAATCTAACAGACATTATAACACAAGAACAAAGATAAATATAATACAAGGTAGAGCACAGCATCTCCCCAGACTTTTTCCTCCAACTCCCATTCACATTGGTTGGGTGTGATGACCAGTTCAACAACTAAGGGACCATGTTTCTAATGCTCTCTCACAAGCCCCGACCTGTGTGATTCCCACTAAAAAAATCAAGCAGATTTAATGCATTCCTTAGCAAAAAAAATTCACTAATATAGAGATGAACAATAACAAACATGAGGGATAATAACACCTACATCTCAGAACCAGAGTACATAAACACTACTACTCTCTACCACAAGAGGTCACACTACCTGAAGCTATCTTTCAATGTGCTCCTCACATTGCTGTCTCTTACTGATCAAATCTCCCTGATCCCAGCTGGATCTGCTGCACTATCTGCTGGTGGTCTAGCATTTCCAAAGACATGGCCAATGAGTGTGTGTTTTTAATAGAGAGCAAGGAAGGTTGAAGTAACTATCTCCTCAAGGACTTGTCTCCAAATGGAAGCTTCTAAACTGGAATTCTTCCACCATTCCATTGGATCACCCCTTGACTGAACCACTCAGAGCTAGTTTGCTGTCTTTCTATAGAGCCCAAAAAGTGTGACTTGATCCCCTCAACCAATTACAAGATGTTTTCTGGGTGACGTCTTCTGCCTTTGCTCAATGACCAAAATACTATTAAACTATCAAATTGATTTAAGGACTTATTCCTCCCTATTCTATACTTTTGATTGATTCATTAAATGTTACATCTGAGCCTTTTGTGATTAAATGAATTGAGATGGGAATTGAATCTTTCCCTTATAGAAATATGTGAGTTTCGGGGGGGGGGTTCAGAAAAGAAAGAACAACTAGGTGTGAATCATAGAAAGCTTTATTAGATTGTATTCTTGAGGGCAGAAACTGGGGAGGGGAGGTTGGTTTGTTTGTTGGTTGGTTGGTTTTGCTCTTCTTTGTATTCCCAGGACTTAGCAAGGTGCTTAGAACATAGTGAGCATTTGGTAAATGCTTATTGACTTCATGCTTTTTAGCTGGGCCTCAAATGACAGATTATATCATGAAAGAATTTAGACATGGGGAAGGTGAGTGTGACTTTGATAGTCTGCTCAGAATCTTTTTTAGCCTATAACCAAACCTACAAGTATAATAATAATTCATTTATTTCCTTCAGGCAGAGTTGAGAAAATTTCATATGATTCATTTCCTGTGATGCTTAGGAAGGGGAGAATATTACCTTTTAGGTGCAATTCCCTTGATTTCTGTTATCTAGGGGCTGCCTATTTGGACACAAAGCATGGACCTCATGAGATGAAGACTAATTGGTGAGGAGTGTGCTGAGAAATGTAACAGAGTCCACAAGAATTAGGAGAGTCAACCCATAATCGGAGAAAATGAAAAATCTCATGTATGATTATACAATGACTTTACTCAGGAACTCAGTCTTCTCAGTGTATTCCTGAGACTTGTAGAGCAAGGTGAGGAATCCCAAGTTAACAGGGGAAGAGAGACAACTGAAAGTGATGCCTTTAACTTGCTGAGAAATTTAAGGCAAGGTATGCAAATAGAAAATAGGTAACAAGAGAAGTCCCAGCTTTTAGATGTCTACCCTGTGACTACCCAAAGCATCCCAGCTGAATTCAATGCACTATAGTTAGGAAGATCCAGAGCTAAACTGAGAAATTTGCATACTATACAACAAATAGTGACATAATACTATGAATGGTGAAGTATTTTAGATACTGTAAGGGATACAAAGGTGAATAGCTATATATTGGCCTTATTCTCAAGAAGGAGGAAGAAGAGAAGGAGGAGGAGGAAGTAAATATAGATAGAGAGGCAGAAGAAAAAACAGAAGTCACTGGGAGAGAGAGAAAAAAAGGAGAGGGGAGAGGGGAGAGGGAAAGTGTAGAAGGGGGAGACAGAGAGAGGGAGACAGAGACAGACAGAGATAAAGACAAAGAGAGGCAGAGACAGAGAAGAAGAAAAGAAAAGATTAGAGAGACAGGTGGAGAAAAAGAGATAGGGAAAGAGGAAAGAAGAGAAAAGGATGGGGAGAAGAAGAGGGGATAGAAGGAGAGCAAGAGTAAGAGTGAGAGTGCAAGCAAGAGGGAAAGGAGGGAAAAGGAAAGGAGAAGGGAGGGGAGGAGAGGGGAGGAGAGGAGAGGAGAGGGGAGGAGAGGAGAGGGGAGGAGAGGAGAAGGGAGGAGAGGGGAGGGGAGGGGAAGAGAGGGAAGGGGAGGAGAGGGAAGAGGAAAAAAAGAGAGGGAAAGGGAGGGGAGGGAAGAAGAGGGGAGAAGAGGAGAGATGGGATAGGCATGAGATGCCATGGAAGCAAAAGGAACAGTTTTTAAAACGGGAGTAATCACCAGTATCAAGTACTACAAAGAGATCTAGAAGAATAAGGGCATAGAAAGCACCTTTGAATTTGTTAATCAGAAGATTACCTTTAAATTACCTTTAAAGGTGCCTACTTTTAAGAAAGCAATTTCACTAAATTGTACAGAAAATCAAATGCTTTAGAAATCAATGGATTTTTCTTTTTTTGGCGTTTAAACCCAGGTTCTGGGACCCCAAAATTAGTATGCTTTTATTATTTTATACTTGCATAAAAAATTGACACGAACATTTCCATATGCAAAGAACAAAAAAGGGTTTGTACATCATATGAAACTACAAATTCTCCTTTTGTATATTTTTGGGGGTCTGATTTTTTTTATTAAAGCTTTTTATTTACAATACATATGCATGGGTAATTTTTCAACAATGACCCTTGCAAAACTTTCTGTTCCAAATTTTTCCCTCCTTCCCCCAACCCCCTCTTCTAGATTGCAAATAGTCCAATACATGTTAACTATGTTGAAATATATGATAAATGCAATATATGTATATATATTTACTTAGTTATCTTGCTGTACAAGAAAAAATCGAATCTACAAGAAAAAAAAGGCTGAGAAGGAAAACAAAATACAAGCAAACATCAACAGAAAGCATGGAAATGCTATGTTGTGGTCCACACTCAGATCCCACAGGCCTCTCTCTCGGTGTAAATGGCTTTCTTCATCACTGAACAACTGGAACTGGTTTGAAACATCTCATTGTTGAAGAGAATCATGTCCATCAGAACTGATCATCATATAGTCTTGTTGCCGTGTACAATTATCTCCTGTTTCTGCTCGTTTCACTCAGCATTAGTTCATGCAAGTCTCTCCAGGCCTCTCTGAAATCCTGCTGATTATTTCTTTCTTTTTTTAGTTATTATTATTTTTTTTATTTGCAAAACATATGTATGGGTAATTCTTCAACATTAACCCTTACAAAGCTTTCTGTTACAAATTTTCCCCCCTACTCCCCACCCCTCCCCTAGATGGCAGGAAGTCCACTACATGTTAATTATGTTAAAAATACTTGACAAATCCAATATATGTATACATATTTCCACACTTATCATTGTTGTGCAAGAAAAATTGTATTTACAA
The DNA here is from genome assembly GCA_023553655.1 of Myrmecobius fasciatus. NCBI lineage: Eukaryota > Metazoa > Chordata > Mammalia > Dasyuromorphia > Myrmecobiidae > Myrmecobius > Myrmecobius fasciatus. The sequence continues at coordinate 781,248 of JAJPUD010000210.1, read as the reverse complement.
GAAAAAAATCAGAGTAAGGAAACCCAATGCAAGCAAACATCAATCGAGAGCATGAAAATGTTATGTGTGGTCCACATTTCACATTCCTCTCTCTGGGTGTATATGGCCTTCTTCAGTGAACAATTGGAAGTGGTTTGAAACATTTCATTGTTGAAGAGAGCCATGTCCACCTGCTGATTATTTCTCACAGAACAAAAATATTCCATGGCATTCATATACCGTAATTTATTCAGCCACTCTCCAATTGAAGGGCATCCATTCAGTTTCCAGTTTCTAGCCACTACAGAAAGGGCTGCCACAAACATTCTTGCACATGTGGGGCCCTTTCCTTCCTTTATGATTTCTTTGGGATATAAGCCCAGTAGAAACACTGCTGGGTCAAAGAGTATGCACGATGGATTTTTCTTCTGCAAATCTAGTTGCCTGACTCATGTCAATGAAGATTTGGGTGCTATAACTATTATATTAACTTTACCAATAAGATACATTTGAATGACAACTCCCCAGACACTTACACAACATATTATGTAGTTCAGATTAATATTAATTTAATTATAATTTAGCTTACAGAAAAAGACCTATATGTGCTAAATGTTTGTAGCAGCCCTTTTTGCAATGTCAAGGAACTAGAAATAGAATGAATGCCCATCAGTTGGGAAATGTCTGAATAAGTTATGATATATGAACATAGTAAAATATTATTGTCCTATAAGGAATGATCAGTAGGCTAATTTCAGAAAAGCCTGGAAAGACTTACATAAACCAATGCTGAGTGAAATAAGCAGAAACAAGAGAGCATTGTACACGATAATAAGATTATATGATGATCAACTATGATAGGCTTGGCTCTTTTCAACAATAAAGTAATTCAAGGCAATTCCAATAGATTTGTGATGGAAAGTTCCATCCACATCCAGAGAGACTGTGGAGATTGAATGTGGATGAAAGCACAGTATTTTCAACTTTGTTGTTATTGTTCTTATTTGATTGCTTTTTTTTTTCTTTCTCATTTTTTTCTTTTTGTTCTGATTTTTCTTTTTTTTTTAAATTTTATTTTATTTGCATAACATATGTGTGGGTAATTCTTCAACAATAACACTTACATAGCTTTTCGTTAGAAATTTTTCCCCCCAACTTCCCCACCCCTCCCCTAGATGGCAGGATATCCACTACATGTTAATTATGTTAAAATATTGGCAAATAGAATATATGTATACATATTTCCAAACTTATCATTGTTGTGCAAGAAAAATCTTATCTACACAAATGATATATCAGATAAAGGAAACACAATGTAAGCAAACATCAATCAAGGAGTATGAGAATGTTATGTTGTGGTCCACATTTCACATCCCTCTCTCTGGGTGTATATGGCTTTCTTCAGTGAACAATTGGAGGTGGTTTGAAATATATCATTGTTGAAGAGAGCCATATCCATGTTCTGATTTTTCTTGCATAGAATGACAAATATGGAAATATGTTTAGAAGAATTGCATGTTTAACCTATACTGGAATGCTTGCTGACTTAGGGAGGGAGATGGGAGAAGAATGGAGAAAAATTTGCAACACAAGGTTTTGAAAAAGTGAATATTGAAAACTATCTTTGCATGTATTTGAAAAAAAAAATCTAGACTCTGATTGGCTTTGTGACCCTAGGCAAATCACCTAACCTATATACCTCAGTTTCTTCTTCTATAAAATGGGTTTAAGGATAGCACCCATCTCTCAGAGTTGATAAAGGATTAAAGGATAAAATAAGATAATATTTATTTAGTGGTTTGCCAAGCATAATATATGCTTGCAATTATTAGACTAGAGAGAGACAAAAAAAAGAGACCAATCAACAGTCTCTCGCAATGGTTCAGGCATGAGGTATAAAGACCTGTATGGTGGTGGCAATATCAGAGAAAAGAAGGGGGTATATATGAGAGATATCACCAAGATAAAAATGACAGGGCTTGACAACTGATTAAATATGAAAAAGTGAGAGACAGGGGAGCCATGGATAACTAAGCTGTAAACCTGAGTCTGTGACAGGATGATGGTACCTTGATTATGGAAATTTGAAAGAGAGAAAATCTTTGGGGAGAGGATGAAGAATAATGACTAAGTTTAAGATGTCTATATGGCATCCCATCTAATAGGCAATTTGAAATGGAAGGCTAAAGGTACAAAGAGAGTTCAGGGCTGGAAAAGTAGATCTGACAGTCATCTATCTGTATGGAGATGATCATTGAATAGAGATGGAAACTGATGACATCACTAAATGAAATAGGAAAAAAATAAAAGGGCCCAGGATGGAGTCTTGGGGGCCCACACAGTTAGTGCCCATGATATGGAATGGAAATTCAGCAAAGGATGTAAAAAAAAAAACCAGACAAACAGAAGAATCAAAACTAATAGAGAAGAAAGTGGGAGAAGAGGGTGATCAGCATTGTCAAAAGCTGTAAAGAGACCAAGAGGGCAATTAAGAGATTATTAGTAATTTTGGAGAGAGTGATTTTGGTTGAATGATAGAGCAGGAGCTATGACATCAGTCTGTCATGACTACCCACTGAACCTCAAGGGACTTAGAAATAACTCAATGTTGGCTCCCCTAGTCACATAACATTCAGTAGCAGAACCAGGATATGTATGTACCTAAGTCTTTCACCTCCAAATCCAGAGTATGCTCTTATTATTGCACCAAAAGAAGGAAAAGAAAAGGTTAGAAGAGGAGATGAGGGTGGGAGGAAAAGATGGGATATTTTATACTCATTTAGGAGGTGAGAAGGAAGTGAATGGGGCAAATTTAAAGATAAGAAAACAGATGGCATTTGAATTGGTGTTTGTACTTCCCAAAACGCTCTCTCATATCTTATGATATATGCTCTTAGAAAAATCCCTATCATCACATTTAGAATAGATATTTTATATGCACTGGGGAAGAGAGAGAGAGAGATGAAAAATGTGAAGAACTTAAGTGATCAGTCTGAGATAGCATAAGAAATTAGTGGCCATACTAAAGCTTGTATCTCCTGATCTGATGCTTTTTCCACTCGTCTCCGTGCCTGAAGCTGTGCTCCCTATTATTTCTCCAACCTCAAAGTGGGAAGCTATTCCAGTCCACCAGAGTCCATCCACCAGCTGTGGAGCCCTAATGGATGCATCCCTCTCACCTCGACCCCTCCCAGTCAGGAAGATCGATCAGTTCTTAGAAAAACCTTTTTCTTCTCCCTCCCCCCATCCCATAGGTCTTCTAGGGAGCTATGTCAGGATGAAGCTGATACTAAATAATGCAAATGCTGTGCCTCCTTCTAAGTAATGGTCTCCTTTCCTCTGATGATACAAATTATGCTCCTGACTCACCAATCTCTGGAGGGTTCTCTCTTGGCCCTTTTGCCAGAGGCATCCTAGTGTGGAAAGAACACTGAGTTTGGGGGCTAGCCAATCTAGTCTTCTGTTATTTGCAGATACTGTTATTTATCCTTGTTTTCAGAGGCCCAAAGATGTCTTGGCTCATGCATGAATTAGACTTTAGTGAGGCAGAATTGTAAAAACTCATCAGCCTCATTCTCTCTTCCAGAGTTATTGAAGTCCAGTGGCAGGACAAAAGAAAAGGTAACTGGTGATGTCCTGGATTGCAATAGATGATTTGGGCATCTTTGGTGTCTGACCAAGCTCTAAGCACTCCATGGCACCTGCTTCTGCCAACTTCATGACCATTGGAACAAATTGTTTTCTTCATCCTGTTCCGCCAGGATGCTTGGGGTAGATGTCCCCTTAATTCACCAACCAGGTTTGAGGTTTGTCAGTTATTTGTGACCTAGAACAAGCCACTTATGGTCTCTTGGCCTCAGTGGTGCCATCTGTAAATAGGGTTATAACACTTGTACTATTCTTCCTCTAAGGGCTGTTGTGGTGAATGCATTTTATAAATCTTCAGGCAAATAGAACTGTCAGTAGTTATTGTTAGGGGTTTTCAGATGATTTTCTCTCCACCCTTTTGCCAAAGGATAAAATATTATTTTGGTGTAACTCATGGCATCTCTCATACATGGAGAATGGCAGATTAAGTACAATATCTTGGTTAGAGAATCACTGGGATAGCTGAACACCTTCATAATGTGTTAAAAAAAATTAAAGGGTGTGTGTGTGTGTGTGTGTGTGTGTGTGTGTGTGTGTGTGTGTGTGTGTGATTTAAAGGTCAGGAACAATTGTAATTTTTTTTTTGTTCCTAAGACTTCCTGGCATAATGGATGGAGAACTGGCCTCAGAATCAAGAAGATCTAGATTAAAGTTCTGCCTCAAACACAAATTGGCCATGTGACACCTGAACAAATGCACTAAGCTTTCTAAAGCTATAATTATAATTGCAGAGATGGTACAGATTTACATTGATAAAGGAAATTTCTTATCAGATGCTCCTTAAACCAATGAAAATGCAAATTTAATTCCTATCCCATCATCATGACCTAGCATGGATAATTTCAAATTGAATTCCCCAAAACTTCACCAGCTATTATACAATGAGGGGACTGACCTGCTCATGCTGCCAGCCCATATAGAAGTTTGTTGAGCATGCTTCTTTCTGGAAGTGTTTAATGATGTGTGATAGATGACCCCTAACTCTTATTCAGAGAATGCCCAAATAGTCTTTTTTAAAATTTTTCAAATTTTCTAATTTATTAAGAACTTAATGAGCAAACACAAATACTTTAAAAATACAAAGAAGGCAATCAACTAGTTAGTGCACTGGGCTTGGAATCAGAAAGACTCATGTCCATGACTTCAGTGTGTATGACCACAGTCTAAGCTACTTCACTCTTGTTTGCCTCAGTTTTCTCATCTGCAAAATGAACTGGAGAAGGAAATGGAAAACCACTCCAATGTCTTTGACAAGGAAACCCCAAACAGGGTTGATGCTGAGATAGTCTAAGACTTTCTTTCCTCTTTCTGCATGGTGAGGAAAAGTCTTTTAATTAGCTGTTAAGCTGAAAATAAGCATGCTAGCCATAAGATGAAAGACTGACCATCTGAATTTCATAGGACTATTAAGTATGTGACCTCCAAGAGAAACTTATGTCTGGTTGGGGTTACTTCCTATTTGTGCCTTCTTTCCTTTGATACAGAACTCATAAGATCTCAAAAGGTTGAAAAAGCCATCAGCAGCTGAGTCAGGAAGAAGGCAATCCTGAATAATGACTTGCTTGACCCAGTCCAGCAGTGAATCTATCAGCAGCCAAGACACACAATGTCCTGCAGAAGTAAAGGCATCATCACTGATGCTATTTCCCCAAGTAAACTTGGTGGTCAAAATATTTATAGCAATTATTTAAGCCTTGATTGAGACCGCCTTTCTCAACCTCCTCTCCCTTCTGATGAGTACCAAACTGCCTTCCTTTAAGGAGGGCAAGAATAGGACTGTCAACTCACTCAACTTTGCATCAGTTTCCCTGCCTGGTTTCAGTTCCACAGAATTGATGTCCCATTTCCATTACCCCTGATGTCAGCCCCCACTCCATCCCTCTCTTCTGCCTCCTATTATGTATTATCTCTTCCATTAGATTGGAAGCTCCTTGAGAGCAGGCTCTGTCTTTTTATTCATTGTATCCCCAGCATTTAGTACAGTACTCAGACATATAGTAGGCCTTGAGAAATATTTATTGGATTGTATTAGATTGAATCTTATTATCCCCAGGAATTAGTAGAGTGGAAAGTAAGCCCCTACTGAGGAGAAATATTGTACTTTTGCTCTTGTTATTTTAAATATTCCATTTTAAAGACGTATTGATGTTAATTGGTTGATAATAACTTTCTCTTTGCTACTGAAGAAAAATCAACCAGTTAAACTGATAATGGAACACTAATCAATGGCATCAATATATTCAAGAGACATTAATTGGATCTGGTGCAGCTTTGCCTCACTAAAGTCAAGATATCACCATTGTGATGTCATTGGTCCTCATTGAAAAGGAAGGAAGTGGGGCAGCTAGATGGTGCAGTGGTTAGAGCACCAGCCCTGAAGTCAGGAGGACCTGAGTTCAAATCTGGTCTCAAACACTTCCTAGCTGTGTGACCCTGGGCAAGTCACTTAACCCCAATTGCATCAGCAAAAAAGCAAAAAAAAAAAAAGAAAGAAAAGAAAAGAAAAGAAAAGGAAGGAAGAACAAAAACAATTGGATCTGGCAAAAAAAATATTGGGATGTTATCCATCAGCAGTGGATACTAGTGGGAGTGGAAGGGAGTAGGAAATGAAACATACCAAAATAGAGACTTGAGCCTCTAACATGAATAGAAATCCACTGCCCCTCAAAGTTATACCTAGAACCCAGAAAGGAAGATACACCAAATTCTAGGGATTAAATCTGTAACGTACTTATCTATTGATGGGATGGATAGAGCACGGGGTCTAGAGTCAGGAGGACCTGAATTCAAATCTACCCTCAGACATTTACTAGCTGTGTGACTCTGAGCAAATCATTTAACCTGTTTGCCTCGGTTTTCTTGTCTGTAAAATGGGGACAATAATAGCACCTACCTTCCAGGGTTGTTGTGAAGATCAAATAAGATAATATTTGGGATGTTTTAAAGTACTTAGCACAGTCCCTGCCATATAATAGGTGCCTTTTCCCCTATGGTACACGTGGATTGGAAGATTAAATCCAGAATCTCACTACAACTGAAAGCAGAAATGAGATATGATAACAGATATTTAACAATTAGGCAGAGAGGGGAGGATGTATACACACACATTTTTAAGTTTAATCTGTATTATAAACACTTTCTTAAGTCTAGACAATCAACAAAACAATAAACCAACTCTTGCTTTGTAACTATTGTCAATTTCTTAGATATAAATGTTTGCACTGAAAATTTAATAATGAGGAACTGGTTAGAGCTCTGATCATGCCTCTGATCAAGATATAAATGTTCACGATCCACTAAGTAAAATAGCTAAAAGTACCATAGGGAATGGAGAAAGGTATAAGGCTCAGGAAGTTTATCTTCCTCCTCTGCCAAAAAAATAAAATAAAATCCTCCAATGCCATAAGTGCTCTAGTATCCAAAGCTTTCTCTAAGTGAAGACACTGGTAGGTAAAAGCCTTATCTAGCTCCATTTTAAAAGAAGATTCCAAAGAAGCAAGATTTTATCCCAATGGAAAGACCAAAGTGGCCAGCCACAATGGCAGAAGATGTTTCTCTTTATAATACTGCTCCAGACCTTGACTTAGAAAAAAAGAAATACAATAGGTAGATGAGGAAAAAACAAGAAAGAGGGCCAAAATATGTCTGGGAAAAATGTCTCTGCAACCCTAAAACCTATAAAATGTTAGTTGTAGTTATGGTTGTTGCATTAATTATGCTTAATAGCCTGACACTTCTGTCCATTATGTGGATTTAGTTTTATTCCTTTGTCTTAAATTCCCAGGAAAAGTTTTCAATTCCTGACTGGGTCTTGGTTGAATTAACTGTAAAAGCATTTTTGGGACCTTGTCTGAGACAAGAATTGGCATAGAAATCAAGACAGGCAAAATCTGATGACAAAGAAGGAGAGAAAAAAAACTGAGAGAGATGGTGACAGATTAAGGTGGAGAAAAAGATAAATAATTGATAGAAGTTAGAAGGGTTAATGCTCAAAGTCTTCCCTTAGCTTTGCATTTTAAAAGACAATACTGAGAAGAAACTCTTCAGTCCAAAAGAATGACCTACTGGAATTTAGGCCCTTTGTCTAGGAGAAACCTTCCTAGTACCTCTCTAATAACTCAGAGATCCCATGTTCCACTTGACCAAAATGGAATAGAATAATGTCAGCAGTACACATGCTCAAGGAAAACTGGATTTCCCATTTATTAATGCAGGTCAAATCTCATCCCAGCCAATACCATCACCCCTAAATGTTTATATGACAAAATTTCTAGCAACAGAGAAGTCAAATCTCACCAAATTCTAGGACTTCAAAAGCAAGCCATGCATTCCTAGAAGAGTTTATCACATTTAGACTCTTGCTAGAGGAATGAGTACCTGTTTTTTTCTTTAATATCAATTTGCATCATTGTGAGTAGGACTCAGAGCTTTCTAATGGGTTGTGGATCCTAGAGCCCCACCATCAACAAATAAGCACTCAACTGCATGTTACACTTCAACTCTGTCCCATACAGCATCCAGACCAGTGTACAACACAGTCCTGCACAGTGTTTGTTCAGAAAATGTTAGGGACCGATGGGCTTAAGATGATGATAATGGATACTCAAAGTTATTCCACATAAAATCAGCATTATAGGTCATATGAGTCACCTATGAATTATTCTTGGTCCAGAGCATTATAAGGCAGCATTATGATTATAAGAATTTTATTTCTTGAATAACCTATAAAGAAGCAAAGAAAAGATTGAGAGTTGTGGATATAATCTCTTCTATTATTACGCTTTCTTATGATGGAAATTTATTGTTACACATTTTGAATCCTCCCTGATGTTCTGCTGGGCACATGATAATGTTTTGTTTTGTTTTGTTATTTTCCTTTTCTGTCTTTTTTTATTTTGTTTTTTTCTAATTTTATGTTTAGTTTTAAATAAATAAAATTTTTAAAAAGATTTATTTATCTCTACTTCTTCTCTATTTCTGTCCTTGTCTTCTCCATTTGTTTTCTTCCTTATTCTCTTCCCATTCTCTCCCTTTCATCCACTTTCCTTCTCCCTTCCCTATTTTTTCTCTCCTATTATTAAAAACAAGTTGGGCACATACTCCCAATAAAGGTATATTTGCTTACAAATTATATACATGTAACTACTATATTCTTATGTTCATTATAAAACAAAAAATATATAAATTTTTAAAGGATAAGCCAAAGATTAAATCCAATTTGAACATAGATCCACACTTTATGAAAATCACTTTGGAGGATGGGTTGGAGACTTGAGATAAGTGAATTAATTTAGAAGGCTATTGCAACAGTCCAGGCCTGAGGTGATAAAGGCCTGAACTATATTGGTGATTTTGTGATCTAAGAAAAGATTACATATTAAAAAATGTTGTTTAGACATAATAAAATTTGGCAACTGATTACCTATTTGGGGTGAAAAGTGTAAAGGCTCAAAAATGACACCAATATTGTGAACTTTAGTAATTAGAAGGATAGTGATGGTGCCCTCAACAGCAACAGAGAAGTTTGTTTGTTTATTTATTTTGGGATAGAGTGAAGTTAGGAGGGAAAATAATGTGTTGAGATCAAACACAAATACCACAAACCCTCTCTACTTATCAATCTTGACTGTGGTAAAAAAAAAAAATGAGACAAAATGAGACAGAGCAAAAATGAGACATAGAGAGTCTGACCCTCATAAAATGAGGACATTGAGGAATTTCCTCAATGGCACATAAGCAGTTACTGCTATGGCAACCAGGTAGAAATTGTGTTATAACTGTTTTGAAGGACTAACAATAGGTTCAAAAAAAAATGAAGGGAAGAAGCTGGACTTGAACTTGGTGGGACCAAAACTATGTAGAAATTGTGCTAAATTTTATCCTTCTCTCCCCAAAGACTGAGGTGATTTATAGGATAATGTGCACCTAAAATGCTCAAGACAATGTTTGTGTTTTTATTCTTGCTATAACTTGGAAGTCAATATCCCTTTATAAAAGTTAATTGTTATTAACTGGATAAATGGAATTGGGACTCTGGTCATTAATGCCTATAATAAAGAGAAATAACTGTTCAGGCTCAAGCTGGTAACATTAGAGAAGAGACATGTCATCTTCCCAGGATACCCGAAGAATCCTAAGGAGAGAGAGTGGGAAGAACTCAAGGAGAGAGAACATTGATTATATGTCCTATACAAATGTGCACAAAGTATTTAGAGACAGGGAAGTTTGGGGAGGAAGGCGCCAGCAGCCAAAAAGAACAAAAAAGATTTTATGGGACTCTATGAAGCAAAGGAAAGGAACAAATGCATTCCATGCAGGGAAACTAATGGAGCAAAGGCAAATATGAGATGGGGGGGGGGTGCGCCTGTGTGTGCCCATGAGTGTGATGTGTACATGTATGCTCATGTGTAGGCTTGTGGTATATGTATTTATGTATATATAATAGAAACAAGGCCAGTTTGACTGGATCACAGATAGCAGGAGGAATCCGGGATTAAGCAATGACAATGGTCAAAGGGTTATTGAATATTCAAAAGTCTTGAACCTGCATAATATGAATACTTTCTTCAAAAATGAATTGAAGGCACAACATTCCCTAGCTGTGTGACCTTGGGCAAGTCACTTAACCCCAATTGCCTCAGCAAAAAGCAAAAAAAAATGAATTGAAGGTACTAGATATAAGTGTCAAAAAATATACTGATTGTATTTTAACTGAAAGGAAAAAATAGTTACCAATGTGAGAGTTATTTCTGAATTAGCAGTCTGTGTATAACTCTGACTTCAGTTTGAGCAAGAGTTACAATCAATTACTACCAATACCATCAGATCAATACCAAGAGTTACCATCAAGTTACTGCCAATAATAGCAAGTTAGAAGGGGGGAAAGAACAAGAAATGACATCATGCACAACTACAATTCTTCCAATCTGGTCTTTGGTTGAAAAATGAGGAATGATTTAAAGTAAAGGTATTGACTTTGATATTTATTTTTGGTGAGGCAATTGGGATTAATTGACTTGCCCCAGGTCACAGAGTTAGGAAATGTTAAGTGTCTAAGGTCAGATTTGAACTCTGATCCTTCTGACTTCAGGGCCAATACTCTATGCACTGCATCATCTAACTTTCCCTAATCATTGATATTTCTTAACAAAAATCTATCTGAGATTAAATGACAACCACACTGAGGATGGAAAAAAGAGAGTAATCAGAAACCACTTAGCCAACAAATATGGCAGCCAAGGGAAACTGGTTTAGAAAATAAGCTCATTTGAAAAACATTAAGACAGAGACTGGAAGAAGATTGCAAGCAGTATCACATTACTAAACAGCAAAAAGCCATGGAGAGGAAAATGAACCTTCAGGAAGCTTGTGATGAGAACCAGTAAGTCAGTTCACACAAATAATAATAGGTATGAAACTGGAAGGACACAAGTAGACACAAAATGTATTTCTATAAGTTAGCTATACTTATATACAATGGCAAATACTGACAGTTACCACCACACCTCAGCACAAAATATGTTATGTGAGAAAGCAGAAATGGCACTCAGCCCATCTTTATAACAATAAGATTCTTGTGATAATGCAATATGGCCAGTTCAGGCTTTCATCATTACCATTCACCTGGACTAGCCTCTTAATCTATTTCCAGTGTCTTTCCTATCCAACCTTCACCCAATTGCCAAATTAATATTCCTAAAGTATAAATGTAACCTAGTCATCCCTGTGCTCAAGAAATTGTAGTGATTCCCTATTATTTCCAGGGAAACTAATGCAAAAAGCAAACAAACAAACAAACAAAAACAAAGAAAAATGCTCTGGCGTTTAAAGCCCTTCACAATTTGGCTTCAATCTGTCTTTCCAGGAGAATTGATTACATATTACTTTCCTTAGCACTTTTACATTACAGTCCCTCTTTCATATAAATAACATTTCACTTTCCAGCTCTGAGTTTTCCATAAGTATAGAATTCCCTCCCTTCTCTTAGAAGCCCCAGCTCCCTTCACAGCTTAATTCAAGTGCTACTCTCTTCACTACCTTTCCAGTTCTCCCCTGTTTATGATTCCCTTCTTCCTTTCCCTCCCAAAAAAATAATTTTGTATTTTCTTTCTTGTGTGTGTATGTATGTATATATGTATGTATGTATATTTATTCACATATTGTTTCTCTCCAGTAGAATGTAAGCTCCCTGAGGTCAAGGACCATATCATTTTTGTCCTTGTAATTCAGGTACCTGGCACAAAGTAGATGCTTAATAAATGCTTTTTATTGAACTGGATGCACCATCACAATCTCAGAAGACTCACGACTGAAGCTGACCTAAAGAGCAATGGCAAAACATATGGTAGAAGCATATAAGCTGTACCATATTGTCAGCTATGACTTGCATGTAAGAACTGGCATAAAACACATCACCAAGGGTGTGTATAACTAAAAAAGGAAGTAAGCCAAACTGGGTGGTGGGTGTGGTACTAGTGGCCATGTAATAATAAAAGTCCCAGAGGAGGGCTTCCAGCATATCGGGCACATATTCTAGGGAAGAACTCTGAAATGATATGGACAAAAAAAAATCACACAGGATAAGAAATAATGGATTGAAAGAATTCTCTCTCTCTCTCTCTCTCTCTCTCTCTCTCTCTCTCTTTCTCTCTCTCTCTCTCTCTCTTTCTCTCTCGGCAATTGGGTTAAGTGATTTGTCCAAGGTCACACAGCTAGGAAATATTAAATGAGCAGATTTGAATTCAGATCTTCCTAACTCCAAGGCTATTTCTCTATCCACTGTGCCATCTAGCTGCCCTCAATGGAATAGATTCTCTTTTTTTGTTCTTGTTGGAATGAAAGATGGGGGGGAAGGAAGGAAGGAAGGAAGGAAGGAAGGAAGGAAGGAAGGAAGGATGGATGGGAAGGATGGATGGGAAGGATGGGAAGGAAGGAAGGATGAGAAGGAAGGAAGGATGGGAAGGAAGAATGGGAAGGAGGAATGAGAAGAAAGGAAGGAGGGAAGGAAGGAAGGAAAAAAGGAAGGAAGATGAGAAGGAAGGAAAGGAAAGAAGGAATAGAATGGAGGGAAAGGAATGAAAGGGGAAGGAAGGAAGGAAGGAAGGAAGGAAGGAAGGAAGGAAGGAAGGAAGGAAGGAAGGAAGGAAGGAAGGAAGGAAGGAAGGAAAGAATAGAATGAAGGAGGGAAAGGAATGAAAGATGGAAAGGAAGGAAGGAAGGAAGGAAGAGAGGGAGAGAATGAGAGGAGGGAGGGAGGAAGGGAGGAAGGCTTAATTAGTAGCATTTGCATGGAGTTATGGGGAAGGCATCTTTAGAGAGTATGGGGTGATATGAACCCAGTGTGATTAGTCAGAGAGACTTTTGTGGAAATTAATTTGGGATCAATATTATTTTAATGATGAGGCTCAAAGAAGTTAAGAATATAGGGGGTTAACCAACATCTCACACCATCTACCAATATAAGGTCAAAATGGGTATATTAGATATAAAGGGTAATGTCATAAGTAAATTAGGGAAGTCTGGAAACTTTTACCTGTTATATTTATGGATAAGGAAAGACTTTATGATCAAACAAAAAATAAAGAAAATCACAATAACTAAAACTGATCATTTTGAATATGTGAAATTTTAAAAGTTTTGAGCAAATGAAAGCAATGCACCCCAAAATAGAATAAAAGCAAGGAACAGGAAAAGGGAGAATTTTACAGCATATTTCTCTAATATAGGTCTTATTTTTCAAATACATAGGAAACCAAATCAAAATTTATAAAAAAAAATAAAATAAGTGCCATTCCCCAACTGATAAATGGTCAAAAGATATAAAAAGGCAGTTTCCAGAAGAAAACAAATCTATTAATAGTCGTATGAAAAAATGCTCTAAATCACTGTTGATTAGAGAAGTGCAAATTAAAACAATTCTGAAGAACCATTTCATACCCATCAAATTGGCTAATATAACAGAAAAGAAAGATAATAAATGCTAGAAGTGATGTGGAAAAATAGGAACACTAATGCATTGCTGATGGAGTTGTGAATTGGTCCAACCATTTTGGAGAACAATTTAGAAATGTTTCCAAAGAGCTATAAAATTACACATGTCCTTTGGCCCTGCATTTATAGATCTGTAACCCAAAGAGATTTTTTTAAAGGGGAAAAGACCTATATGTACAAAAATATTTATAGCAGATCCCTTCATTTTACAGCTGAGAAAACTGAGAAACAAGAAGGTAATGTGCAGACAAGGTCACAGAGACAGGAAATGGCAGAACCAGGATCTGACTCAAGATCCTGGACTCCGGATCCCCTGACATCAAAGCTAGTGTTCTTTCCACTAGGCCACATGGTTGCCTAGTTCATGTTGTTAGAGAATGCATGGCCTGCCTATGATACTGCCAAATACCCTTAAGGACATAAGCTAACAATGAGGTATCTCTCCATGGACTGTCCTCTCCCACTCACCCTCTATCTCCATCCCACTGGGATCATTGTGGAGATCTCAAAATACAATCAATATATTCAAGTTCCCATTTGCTGCATGAGGACTTCCCTGATAATTCTAAACCAAAGTGATCTCTTCCTCCTCTGAACTTCTAAAATGCTTGTCTGTCTCTCAGACTATGGCTAGAAAAGATGTGAGATTATAAAGCAGGTTTAGATTTTCACAGGTGCCCTTTCTCTCTTCATTTCAGCAACTTTTACAACAGTGGTGGCCTTCCCCTCCTATTGTCTCCCAGCCTCCACTCTCATTCATGTACCAATGCCTTCTAGCTCTCTTTCCATTTCCTCAAAACCAAAACATGACTTCTTTTTTTCAGTTTTATTTTTTATTTTTTATGTTTTTTTTTCTTTTTGTTATTAAAGCTTTTTATTTTCAAAACATGCATAGTTAGTTTTCAACATTCACCCTTGCAAAACCTTGTGTTCCAAATTTTTTTCTCCCTCCCTTCCCTTCATCTTCTCTAAATAGCAAGTAATCCAATATATGTTAAACATATGCAGTTCTTTTATGCATATTTCCACTTTCATACTGCATTTCATACTGCACAAGAAAAATCAGATCAAAAAGGAAAAAAATAAGAAAGAAAACAAAATGCAAGCAGACAACAACAAAAAAGTGAAAATAATATGTTGTGAGTTCCTTCCGGGGGTGGAGCCATGGTGGCGGAAATCAGACAGGATTCTCTGTAACCTCCTCTAACCTCCCCTCAAACCAACAAAATATGAAGCCTCTAGACTGAT
>JAJPUD010000210.1:677083-753831 GCA_023553655.1 Myrmecobius fasciatus | reverse complement strand
GTGTGTGTGTGTGTGTGTGTGTGTGTGTGTGTGTGTGTGTGTGTGTGTGTGTTGCTGGAGAAGACCGAGGAAAGGCAGAGGAGGAGGGGACGTAGAAAAAGGAGGAGTTGGTCGTGAAGGAGCCCAGCCCCACAGCCCAGCAGCTCCAGCGTCTGCCATGCCTCCTGCCCATTAAATGCAGAGCCCTTGCAGATCTGGGGCTGCTCATGAAGCCGCTGCGGAGCTGGAGGAGAAGGAACCGAGACATCATCCTGGGACTCTTCGCTCTCTGCCTGGCCGTAGTCCGCTGCCTGCAAAGTAAGCGCTTGGAGCTTCCCTCGGGGGGCAGGAACTCTAGAGAGAAGGGAGAGGTCAGCTTCCCGGGTCAGTCCCTCAGGTCTGGAGTTCGGGGATATGCTGTTTTCTCTCCGCTGATGGAGAGAGAAGCGTCGGGCTGGAAGGGCAGGGAAATAGTTCGCCCGAGACCTGCCGGTGGGGTGGTGCCGGCTCCTGCTTGGGGCTGGCCAGGAAATGCATCTTCTGGCCTGGCCCTGGCCGCGGCTTTGGTTCAGAGTCCGCCACTGGCAGCGAGGACCTAAGGCACTTGGCTATTGCTGCGGGCCAGCGCAGGGAGGGAGGCTGGCGGCCCCGCGGTCTGGGGCTTTTCGGTCATTTCAGGTTGCTTTTCCAGGGCCTGAATCGCAGGCCCTCAGTGTCCATCCTTAGAGGGAGGAGAAGAACCTTGGGGTGTTCGCAGTTCCCGAGGGCACCAACTCGTGGGCAGGACTGCACGTGGCTGATGTGTTAACAGATCTGGAAGCTGGGAGCCACAGTCGCATTCTAGCTGAGACCATCGTCTCTTTTACAACTCTCACCCACCCACCTACAAAACCACTTTCTCGGGTGGAAGTGCTTGTGGCAGTGGGGATGGGGTAGGGGTGTCTGTTTTCTCTATTTAAATTTACAAAACAAAAACAAACAAACAAAAAAAAAAAAACCTTGGAGAAATACCTGCGATAGAGTTCTGGGTGACCTCACCCTCCGGTACCAGGTGCCCTGTTCCTTGGTTCCAACCTAATTCCAACCTAATCTTGGATCAGCTTCTATCAAGGCACTTTCCATTCAGTGCTTAGCACAGTGCCTGGCACAAAGCAGGCGCTTAATAAATGCTTATCAAACTGAATTGGATATAGAGGTAAGGGGCAAGACCTGTGATTTCATTAGTACAGGGAATCCCCAGATGAAGCAATTCTCTCTAGTAACGTAGATCATTACCTTCTCTGTAATTCATAGCCTTAGCTGCACTTTCTCCGGGAATCACTGAGCCGGGAACAAGACTTGACACTTTTGCGCTCAGACAGGCTCACTGTTCACTAAACTACGCTGCCCTTTCACTACCACAGAGCCGGAGTTTAATAAATGTTTCTTGAATTGAGTCAATTAGGGGTTCCTTCCATTCGCTGACATCTCCCTAGGAAAAAAAAGTATGGAGACAATTCAGAGAGATGGAGGTAAATGCAACCGGCCCTGTGGCGTGAGGGAGGAAAGGTTACCGGTTTTGACAACTGGGTTTTCTTAGAGAGAATTATTCAGCTGGACTGTCTGAAAGCTTCTAGATCGTATCCTTCTTGAGACTGATTGTCTCAAGACAATTGGGAGAGGCTGTGATCTTTGTTGAACCGTATGATCAGAGCTGGAAGAGATCTCTAACACCATCTAGACCAATCTCTATTATTTTACAGATGGGGAAAATGAGATCCAGAGAGGTTAGTAGCGCCCTCAGAATTTGAACCCAAGTCTCTAACTCCAAATATACCATTCTTTTTTTTACTAGACCATCACTGTTTCTCTCCTCTTCTCACTCATTTTTGTTTTGTGTCAGGTGTGTCACATGTATGCATTTGTGTGTGTGTAGCAGAGGTGATCAGAGGTGATTCATAATTTGTTGAGTTGCAGTTCTCAGATCACTGGGGACCAATCAAGAGCTCCTTGTGTCAGCAGGCACAGTGTCTCTCAGCTAGAAGCTCAGCACATATCCCCCCCATGATATGTCCATGGGGCACCATGGTGCCCCAGGTCAGGAAATCCAGGGTTTTCCTCAGCATCCCTGCCCTCTTTACAACAGTAAAGAGGGAATGGGAAGATACATTTGGCTGGCACGGAATAAGGAAAATTGGCAAGCATGAAGTAAGGGAAAACTGGCAAGTGTGCCCTGCTAGTTCTTGTTTGTTTTTTTAGATCCTGCTAGAATGATGGGCAAAGCCCAGTGCCTTTCTTCCTGAGGCAAAACTGTGAAGCCTCTCCTTTTATTTATCCATCCTTGTTCCCTCTCTCTACCACCCTTCCCCACTTTTTAGGGTCAACTCCATCTCTTGTCCAGATTGATCTGTGATCAGGGACAAATCACTTAATGTCTGAGTCTCAATTTTCTCATTTGTAAAACAGGGATAATAGCCGAGAGAAAATAAACTAGCAATCACAAAAGATTCAATTTCATCAAGCACAAAAACTATTTCCTATTTGTATTTTGTATGACTAAGTTTAATGCCTGGCATAGAAAAATAAAATTTTATTGAATGAATGATGAATTATTGAATTAGTGACCCCTTAGGTGCATTTTCAGTTTTATCTCCACTTGTCATATCAAAGGCCTGTGGGTTGTGGGAAAATTTTGAAATTAGAGTCAGAACACAGGAGAACAATCCTATGTGAAGTACCTACTGTTTCTAGGCATTGAGCTAAGTGCTGTGTGTGTTTGTGTGTGTGTGTGTGTGTGTGTGTGTATACATACATACATAATTTGATCTCAAGACCTAACAGCTGGTTTTGGCCATCTATTAGTATCTTGTGATTTGGCAATAATAATAGCATTTTGTAGTACTGGAGAGAGGCTTGTAGTCAGAATGACTTAGATTTAAATCCTACCTCTTAGATTTACCAGCTTCATGACCCTGGGCAAATAGTTCCTTGGCAACTCACTAAGATTTACCTATTAGGTAAGAGATCATTGAAGCAGATTTAGGCTAACTAAAAGGAAGAACTTCCTAACTGTTTGAGCCTGTCCAAAAGTGAAATGTTTCCCCTGGAGATAGTGAGTTCATTAATTGAAGAAGTATTTATTAAGCATTTTAGGTACTAGGCACTAACTTTGGTACTAGAATTTTAGATGAAACCAACAATCCTGGTTCTCAAAAAGCTTATCTGCCTTTGGGTTGCTCCTCATATAAACAGTGGCTTTGTTTTGGAGAACTCTGCTCCCTAGAATTCCTCCGTTTGGCAATATTGATGAAATCACAGATCCCATTGGATCAGTTTTGAACTCTAAAACCATCCTATGGAGTAGATACTACAGTTATTAGCTCTATTTTACAGAAGAGGAGCACTGAGGCTCAGGGATTATAAATGCTTATCCACAATACTGTAATTAGTAAATGTCATAAGACCAGAGATTGAATATGAACCAGGGATTCCTGTCTCCAAGGCCAGCATTTTATTCTCAGGTACCACACTATCTTGATTCACTTAATAAACTTATCTTAGACTGTTTCTTCCTCTGTAAAATGGGATTAGTAATAAGGGTTATTGAAGTCAGTTTGTCACTGATTCCACACTGCACTTGCAATCAGAGACACTTGAGTTGACAGCAAACCTCTTATATTTCTTATTGTCCCTGTGATCAGGGACAAATCACTTAATGTCTGAGTCTCAGTTTTCTCATTTGTAAAACAGGGATAATAGCCAACTACTTATCTGCTTCAAAAGGTTATTATGAAGCTCAAATTAGAGAATATATGTGAAGCTCTGCCAACTTTAAAGCACTATTTAAATGTCAGTTATTATTGTTGTGAGGATCAAATAATTCAATACATAGAAAAATGCTCCCTAAATTGTAAAGAGCTAACTAAGCATAAGGAAGGCACAGTGACTAAGGGCAAAAGAATTTTAGGCATCAATGAATGAATAGGTAAGGGAGGAACCTTTGGGGAATGCATACTAATTGTCCTTTTGATTCTCAAAAATAATTGCCACCAGTCTAACTAGTACCAGGTGTTCCTCTGATTAAAAAAGAAAAACTATGACAAAAAGAAATAGAGTTTAATGGTCAATTTGGGAAAGGTAGGTTCTGTTGATAGCAGGACTACTCCAACCCTACTTTAGTTTCCCCAAAGGCAAATGCCCTGTGATTCAGTGAGAAGTGGCTTTCTAGTTCAGATTCCATTCCGAGCTGTAGCCTGGGAAAGCAGAAACCTGAAGCCAAGGCCACCAAGTGAGTCACAGCCCAACCCCAAGAGAGCAGAGTAGACCAGAGGCTGGACCTGGGCCTGAATCTTGAGGGATGGACTGGGATCTGCAGCAATTGAGATCAGAACAATATTTGGAGGTCAACTGGAGAAAGAGGGCTGAGAGCAAAAGACTTCTCAGGAACCTCTTCAAGAATACCTGCATTATCATGAAATCAGTCCCCAGTGGGGTGGCTCATTGGACTTTGGAGTTAACTTTGGGGTTATTCCTTGAGCTACTTTTCCCATTTGATAGGGAACTCACACCTTAAAGTAAGGAGAATATTGGAAATTAGGGTACTGGAGTTGAATTTGGTGTAGGAAGTGCAGGCCCTTTCCTGGATCTTGAGATTTTGTCCCTCTGCATTTATTCAGAACCCTGGCCAGGCTTTTGGTTTCAAACAAGAAGTTGGTAGAGCAAGAAAAAGTGGGATGTAAAGAAGTACACTGAAGTCAGCTGAAATAAATTGTTAAAATTTTCACTGTGAACATTTACACCTCGAATGGACAGACTACAATAATCAGGGCTAGATTTATTGTTTTCTTAATTGTCTAGACTTTTCAAAGTATGGAGAAATCTCAGTAATAAAAATGCACTTAAAAGTGCATCCTTTGTGGTATTTCAGCACACCCTTCACCAAAGGCCATCTTAGTTTTCCCTCTATTAAAAAAAAAAAAAAAGAGTGAATTAGACTTGCAGCTTTGAAATTTTATGAGTCTAGGAACTCCTCCCTGTCGGTCAAGAAGTCTAGGAGTTGCAAAGACAGATGTTCCTTTCTCCTAATGGCTCTCAGTGATGAAGTATAATTTGCCTATAAGAAATATAAGAAAGTGGAGTGATCTAAAGGGCTCTAGAAAGGCCATCACACTATCTGGAATGCAACCAAGTAAAAATGCACTTGCACTTATATTAATATGCACACACTCATGGGAGGATTAAGGAGGAAGCTGTCAATCACTTACCCTTTAGTATGAATTTATCTAATGAGGTTGCTTTCCTATTATGTCTGAATGGAGAATTCTGATTAAGGGATCAGGAAAGAAGGAAAAGAAGGATAGGTCAATTTGGAGCATGAGGCCCTGGAAGGGAAGTGAGGAACAAAAAAGGAAAACCAGTTTCTGCAGCATTAGCACCTGAGCCTTCTTGATTCTCTACTTCACGTGTAAAAAAAATGTTCCTGGACAATCAGTTTCAGTACTGAATCAATAACCCACCTGAAGTAAGTTCCCTCCTGCCTTCTTCATATTTAACCTGCTCAGAAAGCAGAACCCTAAAGGACATATACAAGAAATTCAGGAGACTCTCCAGGGAGTCCCAAATTAGCCAAAACAGGGGGGTAGGAAGACATAAATTCAAATCTTTCTTCTACCTGTATTAACTGTTCCCCTTAGTCCCTTATCATTTCTACACATCAGTTTTTTCATCTGTAAAATCGGGATTAAAATATCATTTACTTCACAGGGGTTTTATGAGGATCAAATGAGTTATCATATGAAAAGCAATTTGCAAATTTTAAAGCAGTATATAAATATTAATTAATATTGTCAATGTTTCTACCAACCCTACATCTTATGATCCCATACTACAAAGTGTACAGATGTGCCACACACCATAAAATTCCAGCGTAATGTGCAACCTCTGACTTGCTCCCAGGCTTTCATTATGGTTCTGCTCAGCAGCTGTTTGAGAACCTCTGTTTAGCTCCAGCACACTCCCAAGCAAGCTCCACCCTTTCCTCAGTTTTCTTTCCCCCTTTCCCAGGAAAATGGGCTTGGTTGTGAAAGAATATTTCTCACTGGAATAACAGAAGTGGGTGTTGTTGGCAAATTTGGAGATGGAAAAAAAAATTCATTTCTTCCCTCAATCTGATTTGCAAGAGTAGGTGGAAGGAAAAACCATGACAAGTTATTGCCATCCATTTTCCATGCATCCACACTTTCATCCACATGTATATAAAAAGTAGGCAGCATGAAATAATGGAAAGAACACTGCATTTGCCTTCTGAAAAATATGGTATAAGCTTCTACATCTGTCATTTGTATGATCTTAGGCAAGTGCTCCTCTTGGTGCCTCCACTTTTTCATTTTCAAAATTAGGGAGTTAGACTAGATGATCTTTAAGGCCCCCTTCATTTCTAAAATCCTCTGGTCGTAAGTATCTTATTTATCTTTCTGAAACACGGCAACCATACTACTGATCACGACCTTGATTTGGTGGTAGACTTTGTTTGGGTGCTAGAAGATCTTTATATATTCCATGATTCTAAGGGAATTTTCTAATGGTGTCAATGGATATCATTTGGTCAATTATGAAGTACTACATTTCTAGGGTGGTCTTTGCATGTAAAACCCTTTTGTCAGAATTTTTTACTAATTCAAACTTCTTTCATATACTTCGGGGTACATTTCATTTGTATAACTTCACACTTAGATAATCTTCAAACTTCAGTGTCTGATATTAAATACACTTCAGTGAAGGAAATAAAATATAGACACCAACCTCCCTTACAAGCACACAAGTTCACAAGGCTCAAATGTAATAAATTATTATTTAAAAGCTAGAGGGATAGTCCACAGAAAATAGCGCTCTGGTCTCTCCCCTTACTCTCACCACCTGTTAAAAAAAACGAGCCTTCCTCCAGGGATCTTCAACATTGAAATTGATCTGCTTCTAAGTTGGGATTTTAAAGAAGTTAGCACTTTTTTCTACTTTGATAAACCAAGGGAAAAAGAAACAATCTCAGAATTTGATGCAGTGATGACTGTTTTTGAATTCTATCTTTCACATTCTCTGAATATAACAACGAATTCTTGTCTATAGTGACTTCATACTTCATACACAGAGTTTCAGCTCTTCCTGAGTAAGATTTTGAATGTATTTAGTGCTTCTTATACTTTCTACCAAAGGAGACAAAATTCATCACAAGTTCTCAGCTGAGCTGGATCCAGAGCTCATCTCTCTGTGATGTGAGAAGCCACCTTCATCTGAGTACCCTCATTATGGGGTCTCTATTTATTTATTTTTCTTATTATTAAATTATTATTATTATTAAAGCTTTTTATTCGCAAAACATATGTATGGCTAATTCTTCAACATTGACCCTTACAAAGCTTTCCATTACAAATTTCCCCCCCTAGTCTCCACCCCTCCCCTAGATGGCAGGAAATCTACTACATGTTAATTATGTTAAAATACTTGACAAATTGAATACATGTATACATATTTCCACACTTATCTTGCTGTGCAAGAAAAATCGTATCTACAAGAAAAAAAGAAAATCAGAGAAAGAAAACACAATGCAAGCAAACATCAATAGAGAGCATGGAAATGATATGTTGTGGTCCACATTTCACATCCCTCTCTCTGGGTGTATATGGCTTTCTTCACTGAACAATTGGAGTCGGTTTGAATCATTTCATTGTTGAAGAGAGCCATGTCCATCAGAATTGATCATCATATAGTATTGTTGTTGCCGTGTATAATGATCTCCTGGTTCTGCTGATTTCACTCAGCATCAGTTCATGCAAGTCTCTCCAGGCCTCTCTGAAATCATCCTGCTGGTCGTTTCTTACAGAACAATAATATTCCATGACATTCATATACCATAATTCAGCCATTCTCCAATTGATGGGCATTCATTCAGTTTCCAAAAACTGAATCCATTCTAGCCACTACAAAAAGGGCTGCCACAAACATTCTTGCACATGTGGGGCCCTTTCCTTCCTTTAAGATTTCTTTGGGATATAAGCCCAATAGAAACACTGCTGGGTCAAAGGGTATGCACAGTTTGATAACTTTTTGAGCATAGCTCCAAATTACTCTCCAGAATGGTTGGATCCATTCACAGTTCCACCAACAATGTATCAGTGTCCCAGTTTTCCCACATCCCCTCCAACACCTGTCACTATTTTTTCCTTGCCAATCTGACAGGTGTGTAGTAGTATCTCAGAGTTGTCTTAATTTGCATTTCTCTGATCAATAGTGATTTGGAGCACTTTTTCATATGACTAGAAATAGTGTTAATTTCATCATCTGAAAATTGTTCATATCCTTTGATCATTGATTGATTGGAGAATGGCTTGAATTCTTATATGAGACAATTCTCTATATATTTTAGAAATGAGGCCTTAAATGTAAAGATAATTTCCCAATTTATTGTTTCCCTCCTAATCTTGTCTGCATTAGTTTTGTTTGTACAAAAACTTTTTAACTTAATATAGTCAAAATTATCTATCTGGTGTTCAATTAAGAGTTCCAGTTCTTCTTTGGACATAAATTTATTCTATCTCCACAGGTCTGAGAGGTAAACTATACTATGTTCCTCTAATTTACTTATAATATCACTCTTTATATCCAAATCATGAACCCATTTAGATCTTATCTTGGTATGTGGTGTTAGGTGTAGGTCAAGCCCTAATTTCTTCCACACTAGTTTCCAATTTTCCCAGCAGTTTTTGTCAAATGGTGAGTACTTATCCCAGAAGCTGGAGTCTTTGGGTTTATCAAACACTAAATTGCTATAGTTATTGCCTAGTTTATCCTGTGATCATATCCTATTCCACTGATTGATTACTCTACTTCTTAGCCAGTATCAAATGGTTTTGATGACTGCTGCTTTATAATATAGTTTTAGATCTGGTACAGCAAGGCCACCTTCATCGGCCTTTTTTTTTCATTAATTACCTTGAAATTCTTGACCTTTTGTTCTTCCAAATGAACTTTGCTACTATTTTTTTCTAAATCTGTAAAAATAATTTCTTGGGAATTTGATTGGTATAGCACTGAATAAATAAATTAGTTTGGGTAGTATTGTCATTTTTATTATATTCCCTCGGCCTACCTATGAGCACTTGATGTTTTTCCAATTGTTTAGATCTGACTTTATTTGTGTGGAGAGTGTTTTGTAGTTTAGTTCATATAGCTCCTGACTTTTCCTTGGAAGATAGATTCCCAAATATTTTATACTATCATCCGTTATTTTGAATGGAATTTCTTTTTGTATCTCTTGCTGCTGAACTTTGTTGGTAATATATAAAAATGCTGCTGATTTATGTGGATTTATTTTGTATCCTGCCACTTTGCTAAAGTTGTGAATTGTTTCTAGTAATTTTTTAGTTGAGTCTCTAGGGTTCTCTAAGTATACCATCATGTCATCTGCAAAGAGTGATAATTTGGTTTCCTCATGACCTACTCTAATTCCTTTAATCTCTTTTTCTTCTCTTACTGCCAAAGCTAACATTTCTAATACAACATTAAATAGTAATGGTGACACTGGGCAGCCTTGTTTCACTCCTGATCTTATTGGGAATGGTTCTAGTTTGTCTGTATTACATATGATGCTTGCTGATGGTTTTAAATAGATGCTACTGATCATTTTAAGGAAAAGCCTATTTATTCCTATACTCTCCAGTGTTTTTAATAGGAATGGGTGTTGGATTTTATCAAATGCTTTTTCTGCATCTATTGAGATAATCATATGATTTTTGTTAGTTTTGTTATTAATATAATTGATTATGCTGATAGTTTTCCTAATATTGAACCAGCCCTGCATTCCTGGTATAAATCCTACTTAGTCATAGTGTACTATCCTGGGGATGACTTTCTGTAATCTCATTGCTAATGTCTTATCTAAAATTTTTGCATCAATATTCATTAGGGAAATTGGTCTATAGTTTTCTTTCTCTGTTTTCACCTACCTGGTTTTGCTATCATTACTATATCTGTATCATAGAAAAAAATTGGTAGTATACCTTCTTTCCCTATTTTTTCAAATAGTTTATATAGTATTGGAATTAATTGTTCTTTGAATGTTTGGTAGAATTCACATGTAAATCCATCTGGCCCTGGAGATTTTTTCTTAGGGAGTTGATTAATAGCTTGTTCTATTTCTTTTTTCTAAAATGGGGCTATTTAAATAATTTATTTCCTCTTCTGTTAACCTGGGCAATCTATATTTTTGTAGATATTCCTCCATTTCATTTAGATGATCAAATTTATTGGCATAAAGTAGTGCAAAGTAACTCCTAATTATTACTCTAATTTCCTCTTCATTGGAAGAAAGTTCTCCCTTATCATTTTTGAGTCTAACAATTTGATTTTCCTATTTCTTTTTTTTAATCAAATTAACTAAAGGCTTATCTATTTTGTTGGTTTTTTCATAAAACCAACTCTTAATTTTATTTATTAATTCAATAATTTTCTTATTTTCAATTTTACTAATCTCCCCTTTTATTTTCAGAATTTCCAATTTGGTATTTAATTGAGGGTTTTTAATTTGCTCTTTTTTTAGCTTTTTTAATTGTAAGCCCAATTCATTGATCTTCTCATTCTCTATTTTATGCAAGTAAGCATCTAGAGATATAAAATTACCTCTTATAACCGCTTTGGCCGTATCCCACAAATTTTGGTATGTTGTCTCATTATTGTCATATGGGGTCTCTTTTTAGAAGAGCATCAGAATGACCTTAGTCTTTGGCCGTTTAAAACTGAATATGTGAAAGTGCCAATATCTGTTTGCATGTTTTTTTTTTAAGAATCCCATGTGTAGAACTTTGTAAAGATATGATCCTCTATGCTAGTTCCTCACCTGGTAGCCACCTTGGGGTGGGATCTTAGAGTACTCAAGTATTCAAGAGACCCTTCAAAGTCCCTCACATTCCTGAATTTCATTCAAGAGATATTTGGTTTCTAATAAGGGGTTATTAAGTAATTACATACACATATACTTATATTGATATATCTATATCTGTGCATTTGTATATGTGTATATACATATATATATGTATATATATATAAGCTTAAGTGTGTTATGTATATATTTTCCCCTCTTTTTTGAGTCAGTGAGCTCTACCCTGGTTCAGCCTGTCATTTATTCCTTCATGAACTACTGAAATAATCTATTAGTTGGTCTCTCTGCCCCACATCTCTCTCCACTCAAATCAGTCCCCTTCTTAAATGTCAAAGTGAACTTCCTAAAATACAAATGTGATCATGTCGTCCACCTATTCAATAAATTCTAGTGGTTCCATATACATACATGATATATACATATATATACACGTGCATATAAACAAGTCTATACAAGTATAAATTTGAAATTTATGTCATATGTAGCATATATTGTAGGATATCTATATCTATCTATAAATGTATATATCCATACATGTAGATAGAGATATTAGCAGTGGGGGGGGACCAGGAAAAGGCTCCTTGCAGAAGGTGGGATTTGGATTGAGTCTTGGAAGCCAGGAGGCAGAGGTGAGGAGGGAGAACATTCCAGGAATGAAGTACAGGTAGTCTCAATGCACATAGTTGAGGACATTTAGTTTCTCATAGGAGGAACAAAGAGCCCAGTATAGTTGGATCATAGAGTACATAGAGGGGATCAAAGTGGACTGAAAAGTTAGGAAGGAGCCAAGTCATGAAGGTCCTCAAATGCCAAAGAAAGTATCTAATATTTGATCTTGGAAATAATAGGGAACCAATGGGGTTTATTGAATGGGGAAAGAGGTTTGACATGATCAGACTTGTTCTTTAGGAAGATCACTTTGGCAGCTGAGAAGATGGATTGGAGTGAGAAGAGATTTGAAGCAGAGTCCAACTAGCAGGTTATTTAAATAGTCTAGGTAATGAAGGCTTACACCAGAGTGGAACTGTGTGATTGGAGAAAAGGGGCAATATGAGATGTTATGAAAAGAGAAATGATGAAACTTGTCAATAGATTGGATATAAAGTGAGTAAGTGTAGAGGTATGCTGATAAATGTTTAATTACTGAGTCTCTGGGGCAGTGAGGAAATCTATATATGGCATGCAAGTTTAATTTACATTTTAACATTTTCTCCATCATTTCCTTATATAGACAATCAACAAAA
This sequence comes from Myrmecobius fasciatus, assembly GCA_023553655.1. Taxonomy (NCBI): domain Eukaryota; kingdom Metazoa; phylum Chordata; class Mammalia; order Dasyuromorphia; family Myrmecobiidae; genus Myrmecobius; species Myrmecobius fasciatus. The sequence continues at coordinate 741,699 of JAJPUD010000210.1, read as the reverse complement.
AATAAACCAAGCCCTGATTTGTAGCATTTGCTGATTTCTTAGATGTAAAAGATGGAAATGAGAATGATGCAGAGATTGAAAGCCTAGATGACTGGCAGTACCCTCCTCAGTAATAGGAAAGTCTGAAAGAAAGGAGAGTTTGGAGGAAAAGATAATGACTTTTGTTTTGGATATGTGGAGTCTGAGATGTTAATAGGACATCAGTTCAACAGTTCAACAAGTCAATGGCCAACTGGTCATATGAAACTGGAAATCAGGAGAGAGGTTTAAATTTGAATGAAAGACTTGAAAATCATCTGTATGGAGATGATAATTGAATCCCTGGGAGCCAATAAGAACACTAAGTAGGATAGTCCAGTAAGAAAAAGGAGTTACCCGTGGTTAGTGGATAAATGGATGTAAATTCAAGAAAGGAGACTTCTAAGGAGTGTTCAGACTAGCAAGAGAAGATCTAGGAGAGAGAATTGACACAAAAATGTAGAGAAGAGAGAATATCCAGGAGACAGTGATTGATAATACTGAAGGTTGCAGAGAGATCAAGGAGATGAAGACTGAGAAAAGTCCATTAGATTTGGCAATTAATAGATCATTAGTTGCTTTGAATAGAGCAGTTTCAGTTGATGAAGTTGGAAACCAAAATGTAGAGAATTTAAAAGAGAATGAAATAAGTAAGAAGAAGTACTGTGGTTCTAAAAACGTACTTAATTGACTCCACAATTTTGCTCAGGGATGGCCATATCTAGATCTACATTTCATGTGGCCAAGGACTATGATATACATATGTGTGTATATATATACATATATATATATGTGTGTGTGTGTGTGTGTATATATATATGCATATATATATGCATGCCCAATAATTACCCACACATATATCATGCACATTTTAGGCACTGTTTGTCATTGATTGAATTAATTAATTATTAGTACTTCCCTATCTTGTTCTCTCCTGGTCCCCTAATCTGTAAATGCCACTGTCTCCACCTAATGAAGAAAGTCTTCTGTCACTAAATGAGGTCACATTTAGCAGGAGAAATAAACAAGGAAAGTAGCATTTCTGTGAAAGTTTTTAATCAACCTTGTAAAATCAGACCTACACCATCTCTCTGATGACAACTGAACTGAGTTTTCCATTCAAGTATTTAAAAGGTATGTTTTTGAAAAATGACATCTATCTCATCTTACAATCAGTTCATCTATTAATAAGCATTTTGTGGAGACTCCTGGCTGGGGATTTCTGAGAAAGAGAGTTATTAATCTTTTCGTACCATTACATTCATAAGTTGCTTGAGAGTAAGTTCCTTGTTTTTCACTTTCCTTGTATCCCCAGTGCTTAGTATTATGTCTGGCATATAGTAGGAATTTAATAAATACTTTTTGACTGATTGACACTCATTTAGTTATTCTTGTGAGATGATTTATGTGGCTATCCCTAGGTCAATTTTTTTCTGGAAAAAAATAGTAGTAGGATTTTCCATCAGTGCAACTAGTTGTGTAGTGGGGAATGTGATTCACTTGGAGTCATCAATCAGCAAATACTTATTAAATTTCTACTATGTGTCAGGAACTATGCTAACTGCTAGGACTATAAAGGAAAAAATTATATAATATTTAGCCTTCAAGAAGCTTACATCTTATCAAGAGACAAATGTTTACAGCTATGTATACACTAATTTTCCTGTGTCACATGTATACAGATAGATGTGTGTGTATATTTATGTGTGTGTGTATATCTCAAATTATATATATATACACATCTATTTATGTATGTGTATATATATACTAATTGCCTTATATAATATATGTTGTATATTATACATGACATGTACATAGCATGTAGTATATATTGTATTATGCAAAGTAATTTATGTATATATATGCATCAAATTATATGATATATGTGTATACACTACCTTTTATAATATGCTATACATATATGTGTATACACAATTACTTTGTATAATGTGTTGTATATTTTATATGCTACATATGTTACACACAATACAATATGTATATGAATTGACCCATATACTCACACCCCAAATTATAACATATTTATTATTTCTTTTTAGATTTGTTTGCAAAACCTCAGTGTCAATTTGTATAAAAGTTCCATGAGGTGCTGACAAATATGTATATTCTTTTGCAGTCCCATTTAAGAGATGTCATAAATTTTAAGCTACAGTTTCTCTAGCCATTTGTTCAATTCCATATTTTCCTTTTTGTTTATTTTTTTGTTAGAATAAACTAAAACAGGGAGAGGAACATTGGAATCTCATCATTATTTGTAACTATTATTCTTATAGCTCATTAGGCGAGAGTCAATAAGCATTTATTAATCCTCTGTTATGTGCCAGGAACTGTGCCAAATGCTGGGGATACAAATGAAAGGACTAAAGGGCATCACTGTTAGAATCAGGGTATGGTGTGTCTGAATGTAACTGATCAGACTAATATGAGCTCAGAAGACTCAGGTCAGGCGCAAATAGAACATTTGAGGTGGATTCTCTAAGTTTGTGCATTTTGCCTTTCTTTTGAGCTACTTCAATTACCTCACAGAGCACAGCATCTTCTCCAATGAGGGCATGCCATGCTGGGCAGTCCTGTACCATGTCTCCCATATCATGCAATCAATTCCAAAGTTCTTAAGAGAGACTTTAAGAGTGCTATTATATTGCTTTTCCTGATCACCTTGTGAGCACTTGCCCTGTTCGCCATAAAATAGTCTTTTAGATAAACATATGTTTGGCATTCAAACAATGTGACCAACCCATCAAAGTTGCACTCTCTCCAGCAGAGTTTGAATGCTTAGTAGTTTAGGTTGAGAAAGGACCTCAATATTTCATCCTACCAGGTTATCTTCAAAATCTTCCTAAGACAATTCAAATGGAAACAATTCACTTTCCTGGCATGGCACTTGTTGACTGAATGGGTTTCACAAGCATACAATAATGCAGTCAGCCCAATGGATCTATAGACCCTCAGTTTGGTAATCATTCTAACTCCTTTTTTCTCCAAAGGAAGCTTTCCAAATACTGAGCTGCTCTGTTAATGTGAGCATCAACCTCATTCTCAATGTGTACATCCCTAGAAAGTATACTGAAAGATAAGGGAACTTATTCACAATATTTAGAGGTTCTCCATTTGCTGTAACTGATGGTTCCATGTATGGCTAGTGTAATGCTGTCTGCTAGAGCACTTGTATTTTCTTGGTGTTAATTTTTAGGCCAAAATTAGCAAAAGCAGCAGAGAATCAATCCCCACTTTGTTGCACCTCAGCATCAAAGAGTACATTGAGTGCACAATCATTTGCAGACAAAAAATCATGCACCAACTCTCTATCCACTTTAGTCTTGGCTTGTAGCTTTTAAAGTTGAATAATTTACCATCAGTGTAGTAGCTAACTTTGATATTGTGTTCATCCTCACTTAAGGCACTTAACAATATGACTAAAAACATCATACTATAAAACAGGAGCAAGCACATAGTCTTGTTTCACTTCATTGGTGACTGGGATATCACAAGAGCATCATCCATTTTCCAGAACCTGAGCAAGTATGCTGTCATGAAATTGATAGGCAATAGGGATGAACTTCTCTAGACAACCAAATTATGACATAATTTTCCATAAGTCCTCACAACTGACAGTATCAAAGGCTTTGGTCAAATCGATGAATGTTGTGTTCAGACCTCTGTTCTGTTCTTTTGGAGTTGTTGGGCAGCAAACATCCTATGGACTGTTCCTCAGCCCTTTCTGAAGTCACACAGGCTCTCAGATGGATGACCATCTTCCAGGTGAAATATCAGCTTATTAAGGAAGTCTCTACCAAGAATCTTGCCAGAAGTGACTAACACACACACACACACACACACACACACACACACACACACACTCCACCCCCTCCCTGTGATTACCACAGGAAAATCAATTTTCCTTCATCTTTATAGAAATGGACAATAGAGGTGTCTTTGTACTCTTAAGGATTTTGACTTATAAACTTTTGCCATATAATTTGGAAATTTTAAGTCAGCTTTTTTATGAGCAATAGACCTCCCACTTTCTTAATTTCAGTTGAAATAGAATCAGCATCAGGTGCTTTGCCACAGTAGAAGAGCTCAAATAACATTCAAAACCTTTTTTTCAATTAGAAATTTGTCTAGAGTGGGACTGACTTCAACCTGAGGTAAACAGTCAGTGACTAACGCATTGATGATGATCTGTTGAGAACACGGTGGAAGTGTTCAGCCCATCTTTCCAGGATCATGTCATTATCACTAATCAATGTGGCTCCATCAGTACTAAGTAGTGGAGACACACTATATGTCTCTGGCCCACAAATATGGAAATATATTTTATATTCTCTAGTCCTGTTTTGCTTAAATTCTTGATTTAGGTGCCTTTCTCAAATTTCCCTGATTTGCCATAGATTATCAGAGTTGGAAGTTACATCATTTCCTGTTTATCTAGTTTGTGCAGGAATCTTTTCTATAATATATTCAACAAACACTTTCACTTTGTTGATGGGAAACCCCCAACCTCATGCCTCAAACTCAAATCATTCTGCCTCTCATTTTTTGGCAGATAATAATTCTTTGTTTAGGCCCTGATTGGCTCAGAGTGAATATAAATGATAATTATTTCTGTTTTGGCCAGATACTCTGAAGGTCTTCCCTTCCCTGATTGATTTTTTTTGGACTAGGTAAAAGAGATTATTCTCTGATTCTTTCATTCCTAATGTTAATCATTGATTGGGTGTTGCCTCAGTCAAACTGAGACCCGGCAAAGACCTTAGCTTTAAAAGGCCAGTTGTCCTGACTTTATCTTGCCACTGGACCCAGATGGCTTCAGAGGAAAAAGAGAAGCTGATGACTTTGCACTTAAATCCAATTAACTTGCATGCCACAGAAACTACCTCCTTGTTGTTCTGGTCCTCTTTAAGAACAGACAACAACAATAAGCCTTTAAGATATCATAAAAGCACTTTGGATTGTTATTATCAGTGTAAAACTGAATTTCATCTGCCTTCTTACTGAGCCAAGAATTCTGAATCTCTCTAAGCTTCATTGATGGAAGTAAATGCTGTCTTCTTAGAGATGGATGAATTATCCTTCTGGTAAACCTTATGTAGTTCTCATTTTTCATTTAACAACTTCTGAATTTCCTTATCATTTTCATCAAGACAGTTTTGTTTGCAATTGTTCTGATTCAGATGAGCAAATGCAATGTGCTTCCTAAACTTCTGAAAATGCCCACTTCTTTTCTGTTCCACTATTGCCAGCCATTTGTTAACTTTCCCTCTAAGTTAGCAACAAACTGTTCTGACTGGGAGAAATGCTCTAATTTCCCAAGAATAAGTCTTCTAGTATTCATCTTATTTTAGAATCGCTGCTTTTGTTGAAGGCAAATATTTCATTTGGAGAGGATAATTCTATGATCAGTCCAGCACTCTGTTTTACAGATCACCCTCATCACTCTCACATCCTGTCTGCCTCTTCCTCTTACAATGATGTAGTATATTAAATGTTAATATTTGCTAAAGGGTACATCCATGAAGTTCTATTGTGTTTAAGTAAATGGAACACAGTGTTGGTGATGAGAAGGTCATGGGATGCACAAGTCTTCAGCACTAAGTGATCATTGTTGTTGCTGTATTCACCTCCATTCCTCCCAAAGATTCTCTGCTATGTCCATTAGTCTGAACCTACCTGCTCTAACATTAAAGTCACCCAGAGTTAGAAGCTTGTCCTCTTTGGGCACATTGATGATAAGATCCAGGTCTTCACAAAATTCTTCTTTGGCTCATCATGATGAGAGCATAGACAGTGATGATATGCATTGGTGTTTTTCTTCAAGTAAGAATCACCTCATGATCAGCCTGTCATTCACTACTTTGGAGAGACATACAAGCTTTATTGACTAGATTAGTTTTAATTGCAAAATCTGCAACCAGTTTCGTGACATTTCCCTTCACTATGGCTACTCCACAAAAATGTTTGTCCAGCTCTGTTTCACAAGAGTGGTTTGTTTCTCATACCTACTGAATTTTGTGTTACCTATAATTGTACACACATTCCATGTCCTAATGGTGAGTAGAATCATCTTTGCAGAAGTTTTAGCACTTTTTATGCTTCAACTGCAGGGTGAGATCCTTGCCTGTTGCAGTAAACAAAGTAGGTTTGGGTAAGCAATTTTTAGGGCACTTTTCTAGCCCCTTCTTCATGCCAGGAAGTGAGCATTGTGGTCCTTAAAGAACTACTTAGACACACAGGAGGTTGCCAAATCCCAGTGATGCTTCCATTGAGAAGAGAACCCTATGCCTGGGGCCAAGAGTGCTTAGGGTAAACATTCCCCAACTTGCCAATGAGTTTAAGGCCCTTCAGTTACCCTGAGCCTAGTTTAGCCCATCTGCCAAAATGGTTTACCAGCTATGACCAGTGTACATGCTACAGCTTTTTGGAGCCATAGGTGAGAGTTGTTGTTGCTCTTTTTGTTGTTTGTCCTCAATTCTCAAAGAGGACCAATGATATCATAAAGGTGATATCTTGACTTGTATGTGAATTGAATTTGAGTGGGGCAGCTTCACCAGCCTCACTCTCTCCTACTGAGCCATTTGGGTCCAGTGGCAAGATATAGATCAGGAAAACTGTAAATGACCCCAAATGCAGTGGCCTTTTAAAGATGTTTTTTCCAGATCTCAGTTTGTCTAAGGCAACACCCACTCAGTGGATAAGGCTAGGTAAGAAATGAGACAAAAACATTTACCTACTTTAAAAAAATCTATCTGAGAGGGAAAGACCCTCAGGATTTCTGTCAGAGCAGAAATAATAGCTATTTATGCTCTAAGTCATAAAACCCAAACAATGATCTGGTGAGAGTTAGGTGGATCAGATAGACACCAAGGTAGGAAAGCATCACTGAAAAGGGTTCAGCAATTCCTCCCTGAGGTAGTAGACTTCTGTAAACATACCCTAACTCCAAGAAGAAACCCTCCCATCATCACATTCCTCAAATTTACTTTCTACTTACTTGTCTCAACATTTCCTCCCATAGTTCATGCTTTTCCACTGGCCAGGTATCAGTTCCCCACAAAGTTCTGAATTCTGATCACCACAAAGCAGAACAAATGATGTTTCTAAGGATCAAACCCCCAGGGACAACACCCAGTATAAAATCTCCATCTCCCTTCCCAGAATACCTCTCTTCACTCATAAGTACATTCATTAGTGCACTTCCTCTCAGTACCTGAAGAGATCTTTTCTGCTTTTTAATTTTCCCTCACCTCTTCACCCACTCCCATGAAGGCTCTCCTCTTCCTGATAGATCATAATAGTCATCTTTCCTCATTGCTAGTCTTCAACTTGACCAGGGCAGATCACACATTTCCCTTTTCTTTTCCCTCTCCATTTCCATATACCCTCCTATTTTATATTTAGGTACACACACACACACACACACACACACACACACACACAAATGATTCATCTGTAAATGAGGTGCCATGATATTCAATCCACAAGGACCCAATCCTACCTCTCTCACTATCACCTCTGCCTCATTTTTATCTTCAATTTTGTATATTTAGAAAGAAATGTCACTTGGTTGCTACTACTGTCTTAGCTTGCTTCATTCATTTACCTCTACATTTTTATTATCTGGGATGTTTGAGAAGTATATATTCTCTTCATATCTGGTTTTCAAAGAATGTTTCAAAAATCTCTTTACTATTGAATATCCATCTTTTTTCATTTATAGTTAAATTCAGATTTATAAGGTAGGTCATCTTGAGCTGCATCTTGAGAACATATTATTCCATTTCTTTCTATATTTTCTGCTAGGTACAAAATAGTCTTAGGTTATTAAAATTTCCTTTTCTTTGTATTTGAAGATATTTCTCCTTGCCACCTAAAGAATTTATTTCTCAAAGGAGTTGTCAAATGTAACCATTGTGTAGTCTGTAGATTTGGATTTTTTTTTTCTAGAGGCAATCTATAATTTCTTTCAAATGGCATTTTGTTTTCTGAATCTAGAAGTTCTGGGCAATTTTTTGTATTATTTCTTGTACTGAATGCACAGGGTGAATGAACTATTTAAGGATTATGGCTGTTCTTTTGAGATACCCATAATCCTTAAATAGTTTACTCATCCTGTACTTAAGATCAACGTTTTGTTTGTATAGAAAGCACATTTTTAGTCAGTCAATAACCATTTACTATACCTACTATGTGCTAAACACTGTGCTAAGTATGAAGGTGAGAAAGAGTAGCAAAATCTGCGCTGGATCTAAAACTATATTATAAAACAGTCGTCATCAAAACCATTTGGTACTGGCTAAGAAACAGAGTAGTGGATCAGTGGAATAGGTTAGGTTCACATGACACAATATTCAATGACTATAATAATCTAGTGTTTGATAAACCCAAAGATTTCAGTTTCTGGGATAAGAATTCACTATTTGACAAAAATTGCTGGGAAAACTGGAAAACAGTATGGCAGAAACTAGACATTGACCAACATCTAACTCTCTATACAAAGATAAGGTCTAAATGGGTTCATGATTTATACATAAAGGATGATTCTATAAGCAAATAAAGAGAACAAGGGATAGTCTACCTCTCAGATCTGTGGAAAAGGAAAGAATTTATGGTCAAAGAAGAATTAGAGAATATTGTGAAATGCAAAATGGATAGTTTTGATTATATTAAATTAAAAAGGTTTTGCACAAACAAAACCAGTGCAGCCATGATTAGAAGGGAAGTAGAAAGCTGGGGAAGGGGGAAGAAAATTTACATTCAGTATTTCTGATAAAAGCCTCAATTCAAAAATATAGAGAATCAACTCAAATTTACAAGAATCCAAACCATTTCCCAATTGATAAGTGGTCAAAAGATATGAAAAGACAATTTTCAGAAAAAGAAATTAAAGGCATTTCTAGTCATATGAAAAAATGCTCTAAATCACTATTGATTAGAAAAATGTCAATTTAAGACAACCCTGAGGTACTACTTCATACTTCTCAGATTGACTAAGATGACAGGAAAAGATAATAATAAATGTTGGAAGAAATATAGGAAAACTTGGACACTAATGCATTGTTGATGAAGTGGTAAACTGATTCAACCATTCTGGAGAGCAATTTAAAACTATGCCCAAAGGGCTATCAAACTGCATATCCTTTGAACCAGCAGTATCTCTACTTGGGTCTGTATCCAAAGAGATTATAAAAAAGGGAAAAGGATCCACATATGTAAAAATGTTTGTAGCAGCTTTTTGTAGAGTCAAAGAACTAGATACTGAATGGAAGCCCATCATCAGTTGGAGAATGGTTAAAAAAAGTTATGGTATATGAATGTAATGGAATATTATTATTTTATAAGAAATGACAAGCAAGTTGATTTCAGTAAAACTTGGAAAGATTTACATGAATTGATACTAAGTGAAGTGAGTAGAATTGAGTACATTGCACTTAGTTACAACTACAATATTAGTAAAATTAAAATTGTACACAGAAAAAAGCAAGATTATTTGATAGACCTGGATCTTTTCAATAATGAGATAAATTCAAGGTAATTCCAATAAGACTTGTGATGAAAAGAGCCATTGGCATCCAGAGAAAAAACAGAAGACTGAATGTAAATCAAAGCATAGTATTTTTACCTTTTTTTGTTGTTTATTTGTTTGCTTATTTTTTTTCTTTCTCATGTTTTATTTCCCTTTTTGATCTGATTTTTCTGCTGCAGTATGATGAATATGGAAATATATTTAGAACTGCACATCTTTAACCCATATTGAGTTTCTTGCTGTCTAAAGAAGAAAGAATGGAGTAAGGAAGAAGAAAAATTTGGAACAGAAGGTTTTGAAAAGGTTTGCATGTATTTGGAAAAATAAAAAGCTGTTAAAAATAAAGAAAGAAAGAAAAAAGAAAAAGTGGTTAAAAAAAATAGTCCTTAGACTCAAGAAGCCTACAAACTAATGGAGGAGAAAACAAGTAAACATGCCAGAGACAGGAAAAGTAGGAAATAATTAATGGAAGAAAGAACAAAGAGGGATTGGGAGAAGCTTCCTGTAGAAGACAGGATTTTAGTTAGGATTTGGGAAAAATCAGAAGGCAGAGAGCATACTAGGCATGACTGGCAGCCAGAGAAAATGTTCAGAGCTGAGAGTTGGAATTTATTAATTCCAGCACTGCAAGGAGGCCAGAATTACTGGATTAAGAAGTATTTGACAAGGGAGTAAGTCATAGGAAGATTGGAAGGGGAGAAGAGTGCTTAGATTATGAAGGGCTTTTGAATGCCACATGAAATTTTGCATTTCATCCAGGAAGCAATATGTTGCGGAGTTCATTGATTAGGGGAATATCATGATTGGACCTGTGTTTTAGGAAAATTATTTTGGGTGGTTGCATGGAAGATGGACAGGAGTGGGGAGACAATTGAGACATGCAGATTCACCATCAAGCTACTGCAATAGTCCAGGTGTGAGCTGATGAGTGAGGGCAGTGTCAGAGGACTGCAGGGAATATATTCAAGAGATGCTGCAAAGGTGAAATCAGCAGGCCTTGACAACAGCTTTGATATGGTGGGATGAGAGATAATAAGAAATCCAGGATGACTCCTAGGTTGCAAGCCTAAGGAACTGGAAGGATGGTTTCCCTGTCTAGTAATGGGGAAGATAAGAGTGGTGGAGGCTTTTGGGAGAAAGATAACAAGCTCTGTTTGGGACATATTGAGTTTAAGATGTCTACTGACCATCCAGTTTGAAATGTATGAAAGGCAGCTGGAGATGGAAGACTGAAGGTCATCAGATAGATTGGGAGAAGATAGGCAAATTTAAGAATCAATTAGCATAAAAATGATAACTAAATTCATGGAAGCTGATGAGATCAACAAATGAAGAAATAGAGTGTTCTTTTAATGTTACTGTTTTTTGCTTCTTTCTTTCAGATTGACCTTCACTTCTGTGTATTTGCATTACCAATCATTTGTTCTCTCCTTTGTTTCTTTAGTGAGACACCATCATGAATTCAAATATTTCTGTCATATAGGCTATAAATTTTGTTCTTGCAATTCTCATTCCTTTTTTAAATCGCTATTGTTGTTGTAGACTCTCATCAAGATCCACTGAGTATTCTCTGCCTAATCAACTGTTCAGTCATTTTCCTTTGTTTTGCAGCATTTATTCATATATGCCTGAACTTGTTTACTATATATGGATGTCATATTCCCTTCTTCTGTTTATGTCTTCCCTGTTGCTTTATCTGAGTTTTCTTCCTTCTGAAAAGTCTTTTTTCCCCCTTCATTGCTCCCTATTGCTCAATGTCTGACTCCTTCGCTTTTGAGAATGGTTTCCCTAGGGGCTGGATCTCAAAGCTTTTCAACATCCTCCTATTTGGGGAAATTTTGGTTCACCGACCTAAGTCTCTACCTGAGTGATTTTTTAGGGAACAGAAGTACCTTCAGAAGGATGCTTGGGTCTTTTTATCAGGCTTATTGAAGCGCCACAGAGCCCCCCATGCACAGTGTCCTGTACTATGCCCTCTGTATCTCAGTCTCTGGGCAGTGATACAAAGCATTGTCCTGCTGCTATCATAGTCTGAGCAAATTTCTTCAATTTACGTTTAGATCTCCATAGTACTGGTAGGATGTGGGAGACAAGTTGTAAACTGTTATCAAAAGCCCAGACACACATCCTACACCATTCCCTTTGTTCCTCTGCTCTCTGTTGAAGCACAGAATGCTATTGTGGTGCTGGCTATTGTGACCTCAGCAAATCTATTCAGTTTGGAGTTTGGATCTCCAAAGTACTGGAAAGAGGGAGGGGGAGTTAGGGGATGGAGCTGTGTTCTGTTGCAAGCCCTTGAATCAATTCAGCTTGGGCAGACTTGCTAACAGTAGCATGGTGAATGATAGGAAGACAGGTTGTTGAATAAGCAATTCAGTGTTAGTTCATGGTGTTTTTTGCTTTCTTTGTGTTCTTGGTGTCCTAGAGCACAGAGGCAAATGGAATTGCTTTATCTCTGGTGCATCATTTCAGTTTTGGAGAAGTCATGAGCATCAGAAAAAATGTCTCATCCTCCATTTTGTTGGCTACATGACACAGAAATTCTTGACTCCCACTCAAAGTGAGAGGTTCTTACTTCCTAGAGATCTTCAAATAAAGTTTAGATGTCTGCCTGGCATACTGTAGGTGCCTAATAAATGTTGATTGAGGGGCAGCTAGGTGGTGCGGTGGATAGAGCACCAGCCCTGAAGTCAGGAGGACCTGAGTTCAAATTTGGCCTCAGACACTTAACACTTAACACTTCGTAGCTATGTGACCCTGGATAAGTCATTTAACCCCAATTGCCTCGGCAATCAATCAATAAATGTTGAATGATTGATGTTTAGATAACCATTTGCTAATGTATTGCAGAGGAGATTCTTGTTCAAATACAAGTTGGACTTCAGTTCCACTTCTAACTAGGAGGATCTGTGATAATTCATATATCCTGCTTACTCATTGCCTTTTATATCCTTTCCACTGAAACCTCTTTTGTACTTACATCTGTAGGATCAAATATAGAGCTAGAAGGACTTGGGGTAAAGGTGAGGAGAGGATGATTATTATATCTATGATCTGAAGATTGATTTATTTTCCTAGTTTCATGATCAAGGTGGTTCCAAGGTGATTGTGGACAGCAACTCACAAAAAACCATTGATTAAGTTAGAAAAAAAAAGTTATTAGTTAAATTGGTAGGAGTACCTTATTGACAAATCTTCAAATATTCCTTTAAGCTTTTTCTCACATCAAAATAATAAATCAGCACTTGCTTGTATTTAACATGAATCTGTTGATTGAGTCATCCACAATGGTGAGATCTTTCACTATATATAGAAAACATTCTGCAGGTTGAATAGACCTCTATAAACCTATAGAAGTTTTTCAGTAAAATACATGACAATCAAAAGTAATTGGCCTAAATTCCCCAAGAAAAAAAAAAGTGGATTAAGAAAGACTATTGCCCAAACTATGGCATATAGTCAAATAAAGTCCAATGAATATGATATATTTTGTGTAATGAAAAAAATGCATGTTGCACAAACATCACATATGTTATATGTCATTTGAGCATAATAAATAAATGACATGTTATACATGTATGATTATTACATTGTATAATAAGTAATTTATTTTGCATGCATCATGTGATTTATTTTGCATGTGTGGTGAATAGGTTATATATGCAAAATAGGTAACATGGATGTGAAATGAAGGACATGCACATTACATTATTTGTTACATTTTATTTGTGTTATATGCTATGCACTATATATAGTGTACATGTCATCCATGTGTGTATGTTATATGTGTGTAGTGTGTTGGTTACATATGTATGTATTTAACACATTAATTGCTCTTTAAGACTATATATATATTTTTTTAAATACCTAATTTTTAATGAATGAATATGTGATCTTTTTAATATGGTACTACCTCTAGTGGTATAGATAATGACTGACCCACACCTTTTCAACTTTTTCATTTCCTTTGTCCTTTAATAAAGCTCCCATTAATGATCCATCCAATATATAAGCAGGCTTTTTATTGCTCTTCTAATATTCCATGGATCAACTGAAATAATCTTTATAAAGCAATTAACAGTACCTGACATATAGTTGGTACTTACATGAAAGTTTTTCCTTCCTCTCCCCCAATGGGTAACAGCGAAACACTGGAACTGTCTATTATCCTTTACTACCTCTACATGGTTGTTCAACTTTCTATTCTGATCATTCATTGTTGAGGTGATATCCATTACTGTTGCCCTCGGAGGTCCTACTCAGATATTCCCTTATGGCATAGACCCTCCAAAACTATGTTAACAGAAAAAGACTTGGATCCAAATCGCAGATCCTCATTTACTCTTGTATGACATTGGGGCATGTTATTTAACTTCTTTGGAACTCACTTTTCTTATATGTAAAATGATGGGCTTGAACTAGATAGTCTCTGAGGTCCCTTTGAGTTCTTCAATCTAAGATCCTACAGAAATGATGACTAGATTTTCTGAACCCAAAATGAAATCACAGGATCTGATGATAAAGGATCATCCCCCCATTTCTTGAATGTATCATCACTATATTTACAACAATCGTGGGTACATATTGCATTGAGTTCCATTGGCTGGATCTAAATAATATTTATTAACTACTATGAGCTCAATATTATTTGGTCTTCTGAAGGATATAGAATAATCTAAAACCAGTTCTCTGAGCAGCTTCCATTTTAGTGGAAGAGACAAAACATACAAAACAAGATCATACATATCATCAAAAATGATTTGAACACAGTGGGTGGTCCCTGTGCTGAATATTGAAGTTCCTATGGATGAAGAAATCAGGAGAGGCTGGAGAGGTTGATGAAAGCTTCTTGTGAATAGTTGAAAGACTCAGAATATAACTTTGCTCACATTTTAGAAGCTTTTGACTCTAAGGTTAACTAACCATACCCTCCCTTCCTCCTACTGAGTATACTTAGCTTTGGCTGAGGTTCTCCCAGTCACATCCTCCTATGACCCAAGTGGCTCTGTTCACAAAGCCATATTCATCAACATGGGTGAGTCATAGCATTTCTCTCTACAATGGATGGAAATTACAGATAGGTAAACTTTTGACTTGATTAAAAAATAACACTTTCTTTCAGTCTGAATTTCAATTTAAACTGTCCCAAATAGAAATGAATTGACTTGGTAAATGGTAGTGACTTTCCCATTGACAGAAGTATTCAAGTGAATCACTTGTCAGGGATACTGTGGAGGCTATTTCCTTTTCATTAATGCTGTACTCTAAAGACTCTTCCAGCTCTCTATGGCTTTGTAATTCTTAGGTCTAGTTAATAGCTATAATTCAGTGCTACTGAGATCCCTGTTCTACCAAGGGACACTCAATGGCAGATTTAAACTCATGGATCATCCAAAAAAGGATGAAAGGAGCATCCTTGCTTAAAGACATTTTCAAGTCTTTTAGGAAAAGGAGTAAGAGGGAGTAATTGCTTGGATGGGATGTGACAAGATAGAAATTGAATGAAGTGGACCAGCCAGCCACTCACTGGCTATGGGAAACCCTCTTGCTAACACTTAAGCAACATGTCATTATCTGTTTTAACTGCATCTTCCTGTAGCCATTAAAGAAGATGTGAGGGCAGAGAGCCCTTCCCACCCAGGAGGACCACCTGTTCCTTGGGTCTTATGATGATGAATAAACTATCAAACTAAGATTATTCAGAAGCTTTCAGTTTTCCCAACTGAGCCTTTGTCTTGAGCACAAACCGGAAGCTTTCTCAACCCTGTGGCATTTGCTTTTATCCCTCAGTTATCAGGAAGAAAGGTGGAATGAAAATCAATGGCCAATGTGGGCAAGAAAATGTGAAATAAGTTCCTTGCATTTTTAAATCACTCCCTTCTTCTCCCCACACTCAGCTGCCAAACTTTCAGCAGGTTTGTCCTCAGGGGATATGGCATCTGCAATACTTAGGTTAAGTGGCATTTTACTCATATTTAGCATGGCGCTAGCACATAATAAGTGCTTCATAATTGCTAACAGAAGCATACTGGGTCAATAGTAAATATCATAAAGGTCATTCACTGAATTTCATGATCTTTGCTCATAAGTGATCTTTAAGTCCTCACTCATCACCTAGATCCCTGGCCTCAACATATCTTGTGTTGAATATGGCCTTATTCAGTAACAGGAGGCTCATCCCATTAACCAGAGAGTGCTATCAAATACTCAGATGCTGTAAGAAATGACCAGCAGGACGATTTCAGAGAGGCCTGGAGAGACTTGCATGAACTGATGCTGAGTGAAATGAGCAGAACCAGGAGATCATTATACACGGCAACAACAATACTATATGACGATCAATTCTGATGGACATGGCTCTCTGCAACAATGAAATGTTTCAAACCAGTTCCAATTGTTCAGTGAAGAAAGCCATATACACCCAGAGACAGGGGTATGAAATGTGGACCACAACATAACATTCTCATACTCTTTGATTGAAGTTTGCTTACATTGTGTTTCCTTTATCTGATATGTCTTTTGTGTAGATAAAATTTTTCTTGCACAACAATGATAAGTTTGGCAATATGCATACATATATTCGATTTGTCAAGTATTTTAACATAATTAACATGTAGTGGATATCCTGCCATCTAGGGGAGGGGTGGGGAGTTGGGGGGAAAAATTTGTAACAGAAAGCTTTGTAAGGGTTAATGTTGAGGAATTGCCCACACATATGTTATACAAATAAAATAAAATTTTAAAAAAATCAAAAAAAAAATACTCAGATGAGAATACTCTTAGAGGGTAGAAGAGTAAGATATTACTTCATTGGGTCATTTAACAACAAATATTAGCACCTGATACGTTCAGAATGAGGAAGAAGTAGTGAGGCAATTCCTTGAGATGCCCAGTTTAAACAAGACAATCCTTACCCTCATGGCATTTACAAGCTAGATCTGGATATGATCATCCTTTAGTAAAATTGTTGAGTTTATAAAGCTTGCTTTTAGAATCATAACATTTTTTGTCTTTCATGGACTCTTAAAGATCTTTTAGACCAGAGGTTCTTAATCCAAAATCCATAGATAGATTTCAGAGAGTGCATTAACTTGGATAGGGAAACAATTACATCTTTTTTTTTTTCACTAACCTCAAACTGAATTTTAGCAGGAAACATTATTTTGAGAAGGGAAGAATCCATAGGTTTCGCCCAAGTGCAGAAGAGTCATTGACACAGAAAAAGTTCAAGAACCCCTAATCTTGAACTTTTGGATAGATGAGGGCTCTGAGACTGAAGAAAATTTACAGGAATGGAGACAACTGCATGGTGAAGCAGGTAGAGCACAAATAGACCTATGATTGGCACTGAGACACTTAATAGCTGTGTGACAGTGGCTGGGCAAGCCATTTACATTTCTTTCTCAATTGACTCATCTGGAAAATAAATAAAATACAACAGTTCCTACTCACAGTTAGGGTTATGTGGGGAATCAAATTAACATATTCGTAAAGTGGTTTGTAAATCTTAAAGCATCATATAAATGCCAGCTATTATTACTGTTGTTGAGTCGTTTCAGTTATGACCAACTCTTTGTGATTCCATGTGGGGTTTTCTTGGCAAAGATACTGGAATATTTTGCCATCTCCTTCTTCAGCTCCTTTTATAGATAAGGAAACTAAGGCAAACAGGGTTAAATGATTCACCCAGGATCACATAGCTAGTAAATTTCTGAAGCTGGATTTGAACTCCAGATCCTAAAGTATATCCACTGCACCATATAGCTAACTCTGGCTGTTTTTATTATGGTAAAATGGTAAAGTCAGGAGTAGGAGCACTAATGGCATCACAAGGTCTATCCCTCCTCCATTCTCCAAATATTTCAATTAGTACTATAGTCTACCAAATTCTTCAAGATTCATTACCAAAGTTACTTCCTTATTAGCTACTACTTGCAGAGGCTGTAGATTGCTAAACTTGAATAATTGAGTGACCTTTCTAGCTGGATAACCCTGAAAATTATTTCACTTCCTCCATTAATTAGCCTAGCTTTCCTCATCTACCTCACAGGGTTGTTCTATAGATGAAATAACATCTATAAATTAATTTGCAAGCTTTAAAGTGATATATAAATGCTAGAATTGTGCTATTAGTATTATTATTGCCTCATTAGGGAAATAAAAAGGAAATTATTCCATCCCTTCTCCTGTTAAAAACTTTAAGGTAAAACACAGCCTATTTTCCTATTTCTTTCTTTGTCCAATTGATTGGTCTAGTGAGAAGAAATATTGAACTAGAATCAGACATAGGTGTAAATATAAAGAATTCACATGTGGGAGGTTTTTTTCTGGCTTTGTCTAGGTCTGATTTCACAGCATTTCAAAAACTGTGGAGTGGATTACTCATTAAGTTAGCTACAGACAATTTAATTGCCTAGAAACCACACTCATTTTTATGACCTACTCACAACAAATAGATATAATGTTTTCACAAGCAAATGGCCTAGGAGAAGTGGAGAAAAATATGTACCAATTTTAGGGATTATTTTATTAATTGTTCAAAGTCATCCCTGTATTAAAATGGAATGGAGTCAGTTCAAATCTTGACTATGCCACCAAAAATTTGTTTGATCTGTAAACAGATTATTTCACTTTCTAGATCTTAGTTTCCCCATCTGCAAAATTAGGAGAAATGTTAGTGGCTGGCTTTTTTTTTCAGATTCTCACAAACTCTAAATCTGTATTCTTCCCTGGCTACCCTGTCACCATTAGAAAACATCTCACCATCCTTTATTTTTGCTGACATGGGGATAAGTCTTTCTCTTTTCATTTTTATCCCATCTCACCTGGATTTACAATGTAATATAGTAGAAAAAAGTACTAAGCTTAGAGTCAAAAGCTCTGGGTTCAAGTTCTTTCAACAATTACTCATAACCTTGGCCAATCAATAAAAAATACTGATGGGGAAATTAAGATCCTGAGAATCTATGTGATTTCTCTTACGTTTAAAGGCTATGGAAGGACTGAATTTCTAGAGGTGAGAAAAAATCCTGGTGGGGGAGCAGATAGAAAAAAGAGGTAAAGGTTTGAGGTAACCAGAATTCAGTTACCTTTCCTGTAAAAATGAGGCAAGTAGACTAGATGATATCTAAGATCCTATTCATCTTTAACATTCTGTGACTCTATACAACTCTTGCTTTCTGGCTCTGGTCTAATTAGAAGAACAATGGCAATTTAATTAGGAATTATAGTGAGAGATCTGAAAAGTACATCTCAAAGGAAATAATCGACTGTTTAATCTACAGAGAGAAGATAGTTATTTTCACATGCTTGAAGGGCTATTGTATATGAGAAGGAACAATATGTTACGAGGCACAACAGCCTGGTATGTATAGTAAAGAGTAAAGGGAGCAGTGGGAGAACTGGCTTCATATTGTGACTCTTCTACTAAGTAGCTATATAATTTTAAAGAATCTCGATCATTTCTCTGATCATCAGTTTCTTCATCAGCAATATAAAGGGATTGGTCTAGATAACCTTCTGCTCCTAAGAGTCTGTTTCCATTGATTTCCCATAGATTGCTATGTTATCAGTTTAAATCCTTTACCCACACTAATATAAATTCTTAGGTCAAGACATTGCCCACAAATTGTGCTGGCAGCTACCAATACAATATCTAATTTGTGGGTGCCGCAAACTTTCCCAACCTCAAATTAATTCATTACTATCTGTTGATGTTCGAGAAATTCCCATACATTATTCATTCTCTCAATTTAATGAATTCTAAGCCCTACTTAGAATATAAATGTTTTCCAGGAACATAAAGTGACTAGCACTTTAACATGAAATTTATTTAACAACTAAGTTCTAATTCTACCACCTACTAAGGAATAAGACACAGAAAAGGTGTGCAAAAGAGAGTAAGTCAGAGTCCAGAGAATGATTTGCCACTAGGAACTGAGTGCAGTGTGGTCCTAACCATCTGGAGACTAATAAGAGGCTTTCATTTTGCTGATGGGGAAACTGAGACCCAGAGAGTATAAGTGACTTGGTATAAGATTTGGAAGGACTGGACCCCTATGGATAAGAGAAAATCCTGAAAACAAAAACAAACAAAAAACTTTATAATCACAATTTTGTTCAAAGATTTATCTGCTTTTTGCTATTAAAAGCATCCTCTAATGCCTCATGAGAATGTAGAAATTTCCATGAGGTAAGTCTGAGATCTCAAGGGTTAGACTAAAGAGTCACAAAATTTAACAAGTCCTGTGGAACTGGAAAATCTTCCTATCTAAACTCAACATGTTTTGTTTATAGAGGACCAACCTCGCTAAATTTTGAAAGGCTTATCACATGAAAGGTGGCCACCAGAGGATAAATTCTTTTGGCCACAGAAGCTCATGAATACCATCTCCTAAGATACAGAATGGCTACGATTTCTGTTGAAAGAAAGACACTCACCTCAATAAAATCAAATACTCATGGATTGTCACAGACCTATCTACCATCTTTGATATTTTGGTAACTGCCATATCCTGTGCCATCAGCATCTTCAACCACTTGCTCTGGGTATAGCGGTCTGGCCAGTGACAAGAACATTAAACAGAGTCAAAAGACATGGACTTCAGTTCTGTCCCCTTATACTTATTAGTGGTGTGCTTTGGGCAAGTGACTCTCTAAACTTGAGTAGCTTCATAAGGGAACTGTAACATTTGTGCGATCTATCTCACCATAGGGTTGTGAGGATCAAGCTAGATAATGATACATAACTGGAAACTGTTGTCTAAAGTAGTATCCTTCTGGATACATCCTCACAACTCCCAAATCTCCTGTTCTATGTTGCAGGCCAGGGAGTATCACTGACCATTCCACAGCCTAACATCAACGCCACAGTGGCTCAAGACATTCTACTTTCAGTGGAATATTCTTGCCATGGGGTGCCTACCATTGAGTGGAAATACACATCTTACTGGGGGATGCAAAAAATTGTGGAATGGCAACCTGGAACCCAAGCCAATGTCTCCCAAAGCCATAAGGATCGAGTCTGTACATATGACAATGGTTCAATCCAGCTCTTCAGAGTAGGTGTGAGAGACACCGGCTACTACACAGTCACTGTGACTGAAGGACTGGGAAGCAGCCAGTTTGGCATTATTGTGCTACACGTGTCTGGTAAGAAGGTCCCTAAAGGCCCTTCCATATCTAATTGAACCGAGAATGTGTTTTGGGAACATTTCATATTATTAAAAGAAAGTATCTCCCCTCCTTTCCTCCTTCATTCTCCCTTTAGAGATTCTGTATGAAGATCTACATTTTGTGGCAGTTGTCCTGGCATTTTTGGGTGCTGTGGCCACGGTGTTAATCAGCCTTATGTGGGTTTGTAATAAGTGCTCATATAAATTCCAGAGGAAGAGGAGACACAAGCTGAAAGGTAATTCTCTTGGTCTTGTGATCACTGAATCCTCGTGTTTTCTTGGACAACCTTGGCATTAATAGGCAACTCTGGCATTTGGGAAAACCAGCTTCCCACAGTTTTCAGGTAATTTTTTTGATCCAAGACCTACGTAGGAAATTCCTAGTTAGAAAATTCCTCTACATTTTTTACAATAATATTATTCCATCACAATAATATATCCCAACTTGTTTATTCCCCAATTGTCAGGCATTCCCTCAATTTCCAGTTCTTTGCTATCACAAGGAACTGCTATAAATATTTTAGAACATATAGACCTGTTCCTGATCGCTTTGGGAAAGTGACCTAATAGTGATATTGCTGGGTCAAAGAATATACACAAGTTTTATAACTCTTTGGGCATAATTCCACATTACTCTCCAAAATGATTAGGTCAGTTCACAATTACACCAACCATGTATTAGTATCCCAATTTTTCCATATTTCCTCCAATTTTTGTTATTTTCCCCTTCTATCATTTTGGTGAACCTGATAAGTATAAGGTGTTACCTCAGAGTTGTTTTTTCATTTTCTAATCAATAATAATTTAGAGTATTTTATATGACTACAGAGCTTTGATTTCTTCATCCAAAAACTGCCTGTTCATATTCTTTAACCATTTATCAATTGAAGAATGACTCATACACTTATAAATTTGACAGTTTTCTATTTATTTGAGTTATGAGATCTTTTTCTGAGAAACTAAGTTTCCTCATTTTCTCCTAATCTTGGCTTCATTGTTTTTATTTGCCTAAAACCTTTTAAATTTGTAATTTAATGTGTGTAATTGATGTAATTGAAATTATCCCTTTTACATCTCACAATAATCTGTCTCTTGCTTATATATAAATTCTTCTTCTATTTATATGTCTGATAGATAATATTCTCCTTTTATATCTAGGTCATATATCCATTTTGACTTTTTCTTGGTAAATGGTGTAAAATACTGGCCTATACCCAATTTCTACTGAACTGCTTTCTGGTTTTCCCAACAATTTTTACCAAATAGTGAATTCTTATCTCATAAATCTAATTTTTATACTTGTCATACACAACTTGACTATGATCATTTATTACTATGTATTGTATGTCTACTCTTTTCCACTGATCTACCTTTTTATTTCTTGGCCAGTACCAGAGTTTTGATAATTGCCACTTTATGATCTGGTACCTCTAAACATACTGCCTCTTTCATAGGATTAATATGTCATTTTATTTGCAGAAAGCACAACTGAAGAGATTGAGCTGCAAAATATTGACTGTTAGCCAAGTCTGGGCTGAAGGACATTACTACCTCATGAGAGAGAAAAAAAAAAAAACAACTTTGATTTTAAATGAAACAAGCAAACAAAACTAAGTACGCACCCCTGTCACCTTCCACAGATTGAGCATGTTTTTGTACAGATCCTTTTTCACAGGATGGAACATCATCCCTGAGAAGTGATCCAAAGACACATGAAAATTAACAGGTCTGACCAAGGGGGAAGAGAAGGACCCAGGATAACCAAAGCATCATCCTTCCCACCCTTAAACTAAAATCTTGGGCAAGGTTGCTCTGGGATTTAACAAGTGAGTCACGGCTTTTGCAACAGAATTTGATCTAAGGACTTCACCTGGTTCTACCTTCAGTCCAATAATGGACCATAGACAATCTCCTCTGAAAGAAAACACCAATTAAGATGGAGAATTGGTGCTAAGATAGAGTCAGCCCCGTGCTAAAGCTCACACTATGCTGTTAGTGGTGATAGAGCCATAGGAAGTTGTTGCTATTTCAATAGTCTCTTTGTGACCCCATTTGGGGTTTTCATGGCAAAGATAGTGGAGTAGTTTGCCATTTCCTTCTGCAACTCATTTGACAGATGGGGAGACTGAGGCAAATATGGTTAATTGACTTGCCCAGAGTCACACAGCTAGTAAGTATCTGAGACCATATTTGAAGTCACAAAGATGAGTTTTCCTGACTCCAGCCATAGCACTCTATCCACTGGGCCACCTACCTGCATATAGGAGGAAGTACCATATTAAAAAAAAAAAAAAAAAAAAAAAAGAAGTAAGAAAGGAAAAAGAAAAAAAAAGCAAACAAACAAAAACCAACCCTGAAGTGGCCTACAGACTTGGTGTGTACACAACTACACATTTGCATTTGCACACTATGAACATACCTGTGCCAGGAACAGAACCTACTTCTCAGCATTCTTCGTATCTCATGTAGCTAGTTATCTGCTTCACTATAATATATCACCCATTGCACTGGCCCTGAAAAGGTCATTCCAAAATACAGGTAATCTTTAATTTGTGAATGACTTATACATACAAAGAACCACCACTTCCCCTGCCCCCATGAGAACCTGAGCTGTTGAAAGGTTTTAATAGACTGAAAGTTCTACATGAGTCAGCATTGTGACGGCAGCCAAAAAGGAAACCTAATGCAATCTCGGGATGCATTACAAAGGCATAGCATTCAGGATTGAGGAGGTGGGCCTTGGTCAGAGCACGTCTGGAATATTTTGTTCAATTCAGCACACTTTGGGAAAGACATTGACAAGCTAATGTGGTCTAAGGAGAGTGATCAAGACGATGAGGGGACTGGATAAATCCATCCATATAAGGACATAGCCCAGTCTGTAAGAACTGGAAATGTTTAGCATAGAGAAGAAAAATGTGGGTGGAGCATGACTGCTATCTTCATGTATTTAAAAAGCTTTCATAAAGAAGAATAATTAAATGTGTTGACCTGAGGAAAAAATGGAGCAGGAAGTGGAAATCATAGAACTGAAGATTTTAGTTTGATCTAAGGGAAAAAAAAAAATATAACAATTCATTGTTCAGAGTAGAGTAGACAGCTTTCCTAATCACTTTTAAGTAAGGGTTAGATAACTATTTAACCAGGGCTACATGGTGGAAGGAATTCTTGTAGGTTGCCTAAAACCATCTCTAGCTAGGTGACCCTAGGCAAACTTTTCAATATCTTCATGGACCTGAGTTTTCTTATCTGTAAAAAGTGGAACAAGATGGCCTCTGAGGTCCCTTTCAATTCTTAAATCAATAATCCTCTGATCTCTGAGGACCCTTCCAACTCCAAAATGCTTTGATTAATTAAGTCATGGAAGCTGTTGGAAAAAAAAATCTTAGAGATTGTCAATAAGTTATGTTATGAAACAAAAGAAGGAAAAAAGGTGTATAAAGAAGATAAATATAGCACAACATAAGAACATTGGACATATGGGGAGAGGTACTTGCAGTTGGGAGAGTTATAGAAAGGGATATTCACAATAAGCTTCCTACTTAACAGTTTTGTTTAGGATTAACATAAGCAAGGTCTTGTTTATTGTACTGCATTGGCAGAACTCAATACTCATCTTTCAGTTTTGGGTTAAATAAGCTTTTGTGGGAACTTAAAAGTAGATCCCTACTGTTGCTTCTATAAGAAAATGTGCTCCAAGTTCCAAAGAACGAAATTACAAACCTTCATTTAGAATATAACTCTTAGAAAGGAGACTTTTTTTTTTCCAGTAATACAAATAGAAATGTAAAGTCATGGACTTTAGTGCTGACTCCTTTATTACCACTTAACAGGCCTTCATTTATTTCACTTATCCAGGCTAAGTTTCTCCGCTAAATACTTTAATCCTAAACTACCTCAGTTTATAAAGTAGAAGTAATGAAAGTTTGCAAAGCTCACAATTCTTCAAAATAAAGTATCACATGCAAGATTTGCTCAACAATTTGGAACTCAAGAATGTAATCTCCCTGAGGGGAAATGCAATGTCATCTTTCTCTTATTCTTCCCAGTGTCTAATACATGTGCATGGGAGAATCTTATAAAGTACTTATTGGATTCTGAATAAATGGGGTATTACTGCTGAAAATGGAGAAAATAATAAAGAACTATGTTGAATGAGCAGTTCATATCGGGAACAGAAAAATGCCATTGGTATCTGGGATTTCAGATATCTGGAACACTTGGTTAGAAAGATTGGGGAAAGGAGGTCCCTGTTTCAGGTAACCATATATGTGATATGAAGGTTTTTGCATTCTAAACTCTTAACATTTTTAAATATTCCTATTTTTGTTTTGTGGAAGAATTTTGCCTTTTTTCACAATAGAAAAATATTTTCTTAGATATTAGTTGTAAATCAAACCATAAGTTATATTCTATATTGTAAAAGATAAAAGATTATGCTAAGGGAAGTAAAACTAAAAACCTGATCCCCGACTGTTGATATACAAATACACCCTTTGACAGAGAAAACAAAAACAGAAGGGGATACAAATAAAAAGCTTTAATAAAAAAAAAAAAAAACAGAAGGGAATCACTAAACTGTATATAAAGATTATTGGAGACTGCATATTATCTTTTTAAAATATATTCTGTTTTATTGTATTATTATTTATTTTCTTAAATATTTTCTAATTAAATTTTATTCTAGTTGTGGCCATACTCAGGATTGTTTAAGATAGACAATAGATCTCTCTGCTCTAGGATCATTCTCACCATTTTACAGATAAGGGCATTCTGGGCCCTCGTTTACACATCTGGAAACCATCAGACCCAGTATTTGGACCCAGGTCTTCCCAACTCACCTTTTGTCTGCTATGCTGCAATGCCCTCTACTTATCAATTTTACCACATACTGAGGATTAGTAAAACTGTATTAGAAATTCTGAAATGAACAGCAGTGTTATCAAAAATAGTAAATAAAAATGAAGTTGGCGTTTAATTTTTTTTCTTCTCCTATATGCTTAGTAAAGCCTATCAATGAACAGACTACAATTCATCCATCCTTATCTTTCCATTCTATGTGACTCTTGTCCATAGTCTTCTATGGATAAGATTTAAGTCTTGGGATCCATGGATCTATAAAAAGATCGATGTACCTTTAACAATAGCAAATATTTCAATATAGTGCCTACTATGTGCCAGGCACTGTGCTAAGCACTTACAGATATTTCATTTGAACTTCACAACCACCTGGGAGATAGGTGCTCTTAATCCAATGTTAAAGAAACTGAAGCTTGGTAACTTACCCAAGATCACACAGCTACTAAGTGTTGAAGTAAAATTTGGAGTTGACTCCAGATCCAATATACCATCCAATGCATCTCCTAGATGCTTCTAAAGATTCCATCTGTAGACTGAAAGACTTTTTTGCATTTGCATATCCAATTATTTTTCCTAAGACACCAGAACTAAGCCCACTTTTTCCAACCATAATTAAAATATAATGTCCAGAACCAGAGTACTCCAGCAGATAAGCCTTGTTGACACAGCCTGCTTTAAAATTTCACACACAAAACCTGAATATGGTAGCTTCTGTTTTTATCAGAGATATGAGGAATCTCTCAACTGTTAAAATAAGAGAGCTCAGCAAGCTGTAGGCACATGGGGAGAAAAATCTATTGGAAAAGAAAATATTCAGCGTCGTCCATAGTGGGTATAGTTTTTTTGCCAGACAAGTACAAAAAGTATCCAAAGCATCAATAGAAAAAGGGAGGCAATAAGAATCAATGAAAGTTTTGCTGATCATGGAGATTCCTTCTCTAGAGCCTCACAAAGAAGGTACCTAACAGCAGCTTCCCTTTTCTCTAACATTTGACAAAGATTGGGCAAGTACAGGACTGCTAGCAAAGTCCCTCCTCAAACAAATCTCGATCTTGTATTAAATTCCTAATTTAGGCCATAGAAAGATTTAGTGTGTAAGCCTAAGAAGGTAAAAGGCCCTGCTCTACCCAGCAGTTCACATCTGGTAAGCTGTATTCAATTATACCTAAAGAAGAACAGCCTGTGGAATGGAAGGCCTTGAGAACCCGTCATACAAAGTTAAAAATGAACTGGGGAGGTTTAGAATGGAGAAGACTAGAGAGTTCATACAAGCTCTCTAAATTCTTGAAGGGAAATCCCTGGAAAAGGAATTAAACATGCTATGGTTGGCCCAAAAGACCAAACAGGTAGATAGGTAGAATGGTAGGTAGGTAAGACAGAGATCAATTAAAGCTAGCATTTATATATCATTTGCTCTTCATAAAGGCCCTGTGAAGTAGATGCATTTTACAGATAAGAAAATTGAAGATGAGAACTTAAATGAAATGCTCACAATCATGCAGCAGGATAGGAAATCAGTCTTCCTGACTCAGTCCAGTTGCTGCACCACAATTAAATGCCTAATAAGAACAAGGACAGATGGAAGACAAAGTTGCAGAAGGCAAATTTAGACCTGATATAAAGGAAAACTTCTTAATAATTCTAAATTATTTAAAAGTGGAATAATTCACCACTTGTGGGGTATGTTGTAGAGGGGATTCCTGCACAGGAATGGGCTAGTTAGCAGTTGATGGTCTCTGAAGACCCTTCCAAATCTGTGATTGAAGACTGTTGATGATTTCAAATTTCAGTTAAATATAAAAGCATCTTGTCTACAAAACACATGCTAATGAGATTTCTTTAGTCATCCATCAACAAGAAGGCTGCAGTGGTAGAAACTGGTTTTAACCTTTTAATAAAAGGACATTTTGTTTTCTCTACCTCAGATGCCAGTATTGGTCTGGGTAACAATTTTGTCAGAAAAACAGCTAATTAGTCTAATGCTGCTGTATAATCTCAGCTACATAGTAGGTTCCTTATAAAAATGTTCATGGATGAACCTACCCTACCCATCTCTCCTTCCACACCCATATAACCATCCCTTCCGATCTTCACCCCAAGTTAAGTTAAGATAGACAGGGGTAGTAAAACAGTGGGATCACTGGTGAGAACTCCAAAGTGGCCTTCGGCTTTCCCTCCTTTTCCAGAGAGCAATGGCTCTTCCACATATAGCAGATATTTCTTACGATTTAACCCTTGTAATAAAGCTGAGTCACAACAGGCTTTTTAACTTTGTCAAAAAGTCCATTATTTCCAAGGACTCAATTTATATTTAAGCCTCTTTTTCTTTTTTTCTAGACCATATCCACCTAAACAAAGTCAGTCAGGTGAGAGAAGATCTTGGATCTTGGATCTGAAAAAGCACTTGAGAGCTCTATGGCAGGTGTTATAACTCTGTATTTTATAAGAAGCAAAGACCAAGATGAGTTTGGGTAGGGGGAAAAAAAGCACGTCCAAAGTCAAGTTGTAGTTTTAATTAGTTTTTTTTCTTAAAAAAAAAAAAAAAAGAACCACTTCATATCCCTTAAAAAAAAATTGTGTTAAAAAACAACACTGGTGTTACAAGCTCTTTATGAACATATTATGCATTTCAAAGTATACTTATGAAGTGCTTTTCAACTTTAAAATGCTATGAAAAATTCACCAATTATTTTATTTTAAAAACAATGTTTCATGTATAGACTTCCCTTCATTAGCTTGTAGTCAAAATTATAAATAACCCAAGCAGAAAATAATATTCTAGAAAAAAAACCACACTATGAACAAGGGGTGAGGGCAGACATAAGCAACTCCATTTTATACACAAAGTTTCGCCCTTCCATCTTATTCCACTGAACTTCCTTGAAAGGTCCACGAAGATGGTTCCACTTCCCATCCTGCAGCACATCACTTTTGGGGAGATCCTTACACTGACTTCGAGGAAACTGCACCATAACCTTGCTGCCACTCTCCGGGCCATTACGTACTGTGGACATAAATAACATATATGAGAAGAGCAACAGCAACATTTTCTGTATTATAAATATAATAATATGCAGGGGTAGCATTCCTAGTTAAATATTATATAAAGTGTACAATAATGAACTAGCCAATAAAAGTTAGATTTTCTATAACAAACTAACAACTAAAACAATCTAACAATATGGAATTATTGTAGTAAGTTATTAAATTAAGTTTAATTTAATAATATATATACTAAAACTATATTATATATAATATATATACTAAAACTGTAGTATATATAATATATATACTAAAACTAGTATATATATAAATATATGTACTACAAAATGTAAAAGAAATAATTACATTAAAAGTTAATTGAAAGAATTAATGTTAGTGATTATAGTTTCTTAAAAATTGTCAAGGCAAAAGCATGGCTAAAGAGATTGGTTTTATTATATAAGTAAATTTATTTGTAATTACATAACTAAATGTATAGTCTGTCTTAGAGCAGTTTTTAGTGTTCGGAAACCTTAATAAAGTTTCACTATATGTTCAGGAAATAAGACATTTTAAAATTCCTATCAATAAAGAATCAAATGGAAAACATTAACAGATGAATATCCTAATGCTGGTGGTGAAGAGTGCAAGCAATGACCAATTTTTTGATAATCTCTCATATTACTAATGCAGAAACTGGAAATGATCTTTGTGAAGTTAAATTGGCCCTAAGAAGTAAGAAATTTACTCCTTTTAAAGCCATGGGTTTAGAACCAATTTTCCTCTGCACTTATCCAGTAACACTAACTTTAAAGTCAAATATTCAGCCTTACAAATAGCCACCACTGCAAGGAAGAGACAATGTTAATTAAATTTATTATATTCCATCTTAAAGAAAAGAAGGATTTATAAAGATAGAATAGGTCAAAATAGGTTTCATTCATTCATTCATTTATTTATTTATTTAGCTGAGGCAGTTGAGGTTAAGTGACTTGCCCAGGGTCATACAGCTAGGAAGTGTTAAGTGTCTGAGACCAAATTTGAACTCAGGTACTCCTGACTTCAGGGCTGGTGTTCTATCCACTGCGCCATCTAGCTGCCCCTCAAAATATGTTTCTTTTGAAAGACA
This sequence comes from Myrmecobius fasciatus, assembly GCA_023553655.1. NCBI lineage: Eukaryota > Metazoa > Chordata > Mammalia > Dasyuromorphia > Myrmecobiidae > Myrmecobius > Myrmecobius fasciatus. Next base: position 711,992 of record JAJPUD010000210.1, on the reverse strand, counting down.
AGATATTAATCTTATGACCATAATGATTTTCAGTGTAAATACTAGGTGATTTGAGAAATTTTGCATTATTTAAGAAATGTTCAGCAACATAACAAAGTTAAAACTTTTACCTATAGTCACCTGTAACAATTATTACCTGAAATAGCATAGTCACCACTTGGTGATGCCACAGTTATGGCTGACGCGTTGCCAATACTCTCCACTGGGCCAAGTCCCGCATGATTACTGAAACTAAGGACCTGCCATCCCATCACCTTGGCTAATTGTTGAACTGCATGTACTTGATGCTGGGACATCTGTAGGAGAGAAGAAGGGAAAAGGGAGAGAGTAATAATCGGAGTTGGTGTTTATTTTATGTTAGGCTTTGAAAAGCCATTTATTTGCTAGGTACCACACAAAGCAAGCTAATATAAAAGGATATTTTGGAGAACCCAACATAAAAGGACCTTGTTTCTGGGAATCTAAAATTGAAGATGGACAACAATGAGGACAAAAATAAAATACCTGCATGTGATAACCAATGAACAAGTAAATTCAATGAGCAAAAAAATAATATTATCTTTTACTCCACTCTGGTCAACTCCAAAGAATAAAATGCATCTCCAAAGCATCTAATCTCATCACTATGTGCTAATTCAAGTCTTGACTGACCCCACCTCCCTCAGCCTTCTCTTTCTTCTAACTGGAGGGCCAGATGTCTTCCACTGTGTGGACTTTTGCTCACCCTTCTAGAGCTGCTGCTTTGTCTGATTTCAACTCCAACCAAGATGCTCCAATTAGCCATACCAACTGATCTCCCTTCCCCCACCCATATTACATTGTGAGCTTCTTGGGGGTAGAGACTTTTTAAAAAAAAATTGTATCCCCAGAGCTTATAAACTTAGTCCCTGGCACATAGAAGGGATGTTTATTGGATTGGATAAATGTTAAATTAAGGGATTAAAAAAATTCACGCTTTTTTGTTTTTCTAGGACTCCATATATTTGATGATACCATCTTTAATTCTCATACATTTCTTAAATTATCTTTTATTTTATTTTCTCAGCACTAAAATAAAAACATTTTTAAAAATTACCCTACTCCCATCCCACACATTGATAACAGATAACCTAGTCTATCTTACAAGGTCAAGGCTGAAGTAAGTTTCCTCACTTACTATTCCACAAATGTATGACAATGATTCATAATCCTTACTATGTGAATAATATCCTCCTAAAATTTCAAAAAATAAGAGACATTTGCCATTCTCAGAACATATGCCTGGTTCTTATATATAATTTTTAGAATTTATAGATTAAATTCTAGAGTTTCCAGAAATAATTAGCTAATATAATGGTATCTCATATGTATTCTATAATTATGTATTAAAGATCTTAAAGATGGGACACCAGCTTTCAGGTAGGGATTAGACTACATTATCTTTGAGTTTCTAAGGCTGTCATTCATAGGAGTAAATTGGCCAGAATTAGTTCTTGGAACTAATGTGGTCTCCTAATCATACTTTTAAACATAATTTTTTGCAAGAAAATGACATTCATTATCTTCAGTTCAATTTTCAAAACATTTCCATGGAGAAATTATGTGTACGTTGTAAGATGATAATTAAAAAATAGACTAATTTAATAAAAAACCTATTGGATAAGTCAGTTCTCCATTACAGTGAGGTTGGCAACAATACCTTCACTTTTTTTTCTTTCAGAATAATTCAATATACATGCACATATACATACATATGCATTCACATATATATTAATATTATTGTAAATGCAGGTCTATGTGACTCAACATACAATTTATATTTCTCTTGACTAAATCTTTTAAGTTTGACTTTGAGACCAATGATCACATCTAATCCCAGTCCCATTAATCTAAACTCCCTTCTCTACTCCACCTTACCCTATTCCCTCTCACCTTCTTTCTTTTTTTTAAAAGAGAAAAATTCATTACATTTATAGAACTTTATGCACAGAATGAAATTTGAGATGTCCAAGGAAGTCTCTACTATTGGGAAGTATAATGCAATCTGTGCAACAGTCAAGAGGTCTCCCTTCCCTTGTTAATTAGATCCATGAATTTCATCTCTTTTGATTCCTCCAATGTGCATTTAAATATGAGGTCTAGGAAAAGGAATAATTGTTTTGTTAAACTTTCATTCCAATATTATTACTATTAGGTTGTCTTCTGATCTCCCTCTTCCAAAAAAAAAAAAACCATGTCCACTTTGAGAACATTCTTAAGGCTTCTCTGCACTATAAAATCTCTGCCTTTCCACACTGATTACATTCATAAAGTTTCTCTCCAATGTGAATTCCATACTGTTTATCATGATTGCCTGACATGAATCTACAGCTTCTCTTCAGTATGCTTTTTCTAATGTGTGCTCCATTTGAATGCCTTTCCTCCCACATTACAATGATACAATCTTCTAATGGGAAATAAAGAATAACTGTAGTTTGAAGATTTTATTACATCCTTTATATTTGTAAAGTTTCTCTCTAATGTGGAATCTCTCATGTTCAATAAACTCAGAGAGCAACTGATCTGCTCCATTCATGAAGTTTCTGCTGTGGATTCTCTGATATTTAGCAAGGACAGAGCTCTGTGTTAAAATCTTTCCACAATGATTACATTCATAAGGTTTCTCTCCAATGTGGATTCTCTAATGCTTAGCAAAATTGGAGTTAAATCAGGAAACTTTTTTACATTGATTATGTTCATAAGGTTTTTCTTCAGTGTAGATTCTCCAACTGATGTGCAGGAAGGTTGGGGTTCCATTGCAAAGGTTTTCCACATTGATTATTTTAATAAAAAGTTATAGATTTTGAAGGGTGCTATACCCTTTATTATGTTTGTGTCTGTGTGTGTTTTCCTATTTAATTCACTCCTGATCTGAATAGGTTTTCAGAACTATATAAATGGCTCCCAAACCTAAATGTCCAGCCCTAACTAGCTAGGGATTTTTTGTTCTAAACCATCATCTCCGACTGCCTACAGGACAAGTCCTTTTTTTTACCTCAAATTATATCTATCTCTAGACAGATGAATAGAAAACTAAATTCATCATCTTTTCTCCAAGCCTGCTCCTCCTGATTTCACTGCTTCTCTCTGTGGCCTTACTACTGACCACATTTCCCAAGTTCATAGGCCTTTGTGATTCTTCTCTTTGCCTCAAACTCTTATATTGTCTCTGACATTCTCCAACTGTGTGATCCTAGGCAAATCACTTACCCTGTTTGCCTCAGTTTCCTCAATTATAAAATGAGCTAAAGAAGGAAATGGCAAATTACTCCAGTATCTTTGCCAAGAAAACCCCAAGTGGGGTCATGAACAGTCAGATACAACTTAAATGACTGAACAACAATAGAGTTTAGGGCCCTCAGCCCACCACACTACAAACATCTGATCTTCCCACTTTCTTTCCCACTTTCTCCCCATTCCAAACCATCCTTTAAGCCACATCCAAAATAATCTCTCAGATACAGATCTGGTTATGTCATTGCTCAAAAATCTTCAGGGGCTCCCTTCTGCCTCCCAAACTGAACAACAGGCTGCTCTCCAAACATGCACACCTATGCTTCTGTACCTCTGGTTAGCCCATTTCTTCTATTTAAAATATTCTTTCTCATTTTTATTTTTGCACTGTCTGCCCATTCATTAAAACCCAAATCAAAAGTTATATCCTCCAGAAAACTTTCCCATATTTCTCTGAATGGTAACACTCTCCCTAGTCTGCCCTCACCTGGACTTTATAGCTCTCCAAATACACTATGTTACAGTGAAAATTATTGTCATCTATATTATCCTTCTTTCTAGACTGCAAGTTTCATTAGGCCATGCAAAGTGTCTTTATCTAAAATTTAACCCTAAGTGCCGAGCAGAATGCTCAGCAAACAAGTGTTTGATAAATATATGCTGATTACTTATAATTCAAATTAATTATTAATTATAATTCAAAACTACCTGTGGCATTTTAAATTCTAATTCTGAGAGCTACAGTCCCCTAATCTGTGAAATGTATAGAAGAGAATGAAATCCAACAATACAGGTAATGTATGAGTTTCAAAAGTAAAAAAAAACAAAACAAAAAAGCTACCTTAACTGGACAATACCTGAGATAGAAGAAAATCCTGTAACTCTTGTTCTTGATGGGATAATGTAATTACTCTTCCATCTCTGTGCACAACTCTAATCTGTTCAACTCCAATATTCAATTGCAACTGAATGGACCTTTATAAATGAAATAACACAAAAATAAGAAATGCTCAAACCTAAAATACATACAAACTTTTAATAAGAAAAATACACAAAAAAGTATTACAAGTTTTATTTGTATTAAATCTTAATTATCAAGACATTTAAAAGTCAGGATTTCTCAAGTGATAACTATAACAGATTAAGTTCATTAATGTAGGGCAAATCAAATAGAATTTTTGCAGTTTTTTTTTTCCAATGATGGAAAAGAATTGGAAATGGAAGGAATATTCATCAACTGGGAAATGGCTGAACAAATTATTGTATATAATTTTTATGGAATACTATCGAGCTATAAGAAAGGATGGTTTCAGAAAAACCTCCAAAGACTTACATGAGCTAATGCAAAAGTGAAATGAGCAGAACCATGAGAATATGGTACATAGTAAGAATAATACTGTATAATGATCTACTATGAATAATTTAGCTATGAATAATTAGGACAATTCTGAAAGACATGATGAAAGATGCTATTTCTCTCCAGAGAAAAAAACTGGTGAAGGCTGAATGCAAATTGAAGATAATTTTTCTTTCTTTTTCTTTTTTGTTTTATTAATCTGTATTTTCTTTCATAGTATGACTTACATGAAAATGTTTTTTTCAAGAAAATGCATGTATATAACCTATGTCAGATCACTTGTCTTATCAGTGGGGAGGGGAAGAAGGGAATTTGGCACTCAACATTTGGGGGAAAAAAAAGAATATAAAATTTGTTTTTACATATAATTGGGGAAAATATAAAATAAAAAAAAATACTCGAGTCTGAAAATGGAGCGTTTTGTTCAAAGAATAACAAAGAGGCTAGTGTCAATTGCATTATAGAAGAGAGTAAAGTGTAAAACTGGAAAGATAGCAAGAGGCCAGGTTACAAAGAGCTTTAAAAGCCAAACAGAGAATTTCAAATTTGATCCTGAAGATAGTAAGTAGTCACCAGGGTTTACTGGGTTGGGGAGCAACAGTGGCATGGTTAGATGAGGACTTTAGGAAGAACATTTTGACAGCAAAGTCAAGGATGAACTGGACTGGAGCGAGGATAGCAGTAAGACCAATTAGCAAATTATTGGCACTCCAGTTTTACAAGTTGATTTCAGTAATTAACTACAAGGCTATAGAAATAGTCCATGTCTGTGACAATAAGGATCTGAATTAGGATCTGACAGTGTCAGAGAAGAAAAATAGATATATGCAGAGAAATATGGGAAAGTTTTCTGGAGGATATAACTTTTGATTTGGGTTTTAATGAATGGGCAGACAGTGCAAAAATAAAAATGAGAAAGAATATTTTAAATAGAAGAAATGGGCTAACCAGAGGTACAGAAGCATAGGTGTGCATGTTTGAAGAAAAATAGATATATGCAGAGATATCAAAATAAAAGTGAAAGGCCTTGGGAATAGAATGAATATGAGGGAAGAAATTGAGGAGTCAAGAATGACGTTTAGGTTATGAGGCTGAATAACTGAGAGAATGGTGGTGTCCTTAGCAGTAAAAAGTAAGTTAGGAAGAGGAGAAGTCTGATGGGTGGGGAGGGAGGAAAGGTAAAGATAATGAGTTCAAATTTAGACATGTTTTCTCTAAGCTATCTACAAGACATTCATAGGCAGTTGAATATGTAAAACTGGAGCTCAGCAGAATAAGGATGTCTGGATAAGAAGATCTAAGAATCATCAGACTCAGATAACAATCTCTGGGAGTAGATGAAATCACCAAGCAAAATAATATAGAAGGAGAATATAGCCCAAGACAGGGCTTTGAGAGACACCCATAGTTTGTGTGCTCAATCTGAATGAAGACCCAGAAAAGAAAACTGAGAAGTGCAAAGGTAGGTAAACCAAAAGTGATGTCACAAAGCTTAAAGCAAAGAAAGTATTCAGAAGAGAATGATCAATAGAATCAAAGACTGCTGAGAGGTCAAGAAAGAGGAGGATTGAAAAAAATCATTAGATCTGGCAACTAAGAGATCAATAATAACTTTAGGAAGAGCTGTTCCATTTGAATAATGAGGTCTGAAACTAGACTTCAGAGAATTAAAAGTAGGGAGAGTTGAAAGATTAAAGTAATTAGCTTAGAATCACAAAGCCAAGATGTATCGATGGGAGGACTTGAACTCAGAGTCTTCCTAGCCATAAGATCAACTCTGAATTCAGTATGCTACACACTCTGAATGATAATCAAAAAAAAAAAAAAAATATTGGAGGAACTGTGGAAATATAGATACATTAATATATTGTTGATGAAATCTATGATTTGCTATAACAGTTTTGGAAAAGTTTTTAAAATTATATGAAAAAAGTAAAAAGTCACTAGATTATTCATGTTCTTTGATTCAAAAATGCCACTACAGGTTACATTCTTTTAGAGGATTATAAGATTTATTGATGCTTTCTATTTTAAAAAACAAAGCTGGATTCAATGTTCACAGACAGGAAACTGAAGGGAGAATGACTATATTGGGGGAAAAAAACAACTAAAAACATCAATAAAAGTTTTTTTAAAAAGAAATGTATTTATTTAGACCAGCTCATCTTGCTTCTCAATCCTTGCAATTACTCTTTTATCATATAAATAATTTTAACCTGCCTAAAGTCAATCCCTTCCAGTACATAAAAACCAAAAATGACGGTGCCCATTCATCAAGTCATGTCAATATATAAAAGCAGTTTAACAAATTAATGTAGATTATTATATGATACTTACTTGCATATCTGTTCATAGCCTTGAGATGTTATTAAAACTTTCACACTGGATTCATAAACATCATTTATGTTTGACCAATGAGCTTGTATTTGAGGATCCTCAATACGACTCGCTAAGGTGTCAATAGTCTGAGCAGTTCTTTTAAAGAAAAGATTTAAATATTTTAAAAATCATCATCTCAAATATGTAACTGATTTATATATCAAAAATGATTCTATTTTGCTGTTTCATAATCAAAACAGACATTCTTTGAACAAAGAAAGATTCAATTCTGAGGAATTTTTTCTTTCATTGTAATGAAATCACATATTCCAAAAGTATTTCTTAAATGATTAAAGGAACATTGTTGTTATACACTCTATTCAAAATAAGTTAAGAGCTAGAAATTTTTAAAGTTTCCTGGTTTAGCCATTCACTCAATAGACGCTTAAGTACCTATTGGAAGTAACACAGTATGTTAGACCTTGGGAAAATACAAAGACAAATAAAAAAACAATCCTTGCAATCAAAAGACTTAAAATTGAGTAGTAGTGACAAGACATGAACAAAGACAAATTTAATAATAAAAGATAAGTACAAAGTGCTATGAACTCAAATTAGGGAATGATCAATTGCAACTTGGCAGAATCGGGAAGTTTCATGGACAAAGCGTTTATATTTGAGAAGGACCTTGAAAAATAGCTAGGTTATTTGTAGACAGAGATGGGGAAAGAGATTCTTCAAGATATAGGAAACAAAAAGTTGAAGAGATAGGGAAGGATTGAAGAGTATAGGTACATAAGTATGAGATTGAGCTAGGAAAGAAGGTTTGAAGTAAATCATGGAGGCTATGAAACTTAGACTTACTTGATAGATAACAGGGTGCCATGGGAGAGTTCTGATCAGTTCAATAACATGATCAGACTAGTGCTTAAGGCATATTAATCTTGCAATAATGTGCAAATTAGATAGGAAGTACAAAAGAGACTGGAGATTGAGAGACTTATTAAAAGGTTATCACAATAAACAAGGCAGAAGGTAGAAAAGATCTAAACTGAGAAGGTGACAATCAGATTAGTTAGAAGGTAATGGACCAGCAACAAGTGTTGCTGACTTAATGAGTGAAAGAAAAGAGAGAAGTTGAAGATAACTAAGAAAAGGTTATGAGTATTGATTGAGACAAAAATAGTGCTGCTGAGACACTGGGGAGTCAGGAGGAGAAGTGAGTTTGGTGGGAGATGATTAATTTAATTTTAGATATGCCCTCTCACGTTCCAAGACAGCCAATATGACTAGAAAAGAACCCATGAGCACAACCACTAAGCTATCTAAAAATATTAATCAGTTGGGTACCCTAAAACCAAAAACTTAAAGAACCTCTCCTTTTGATTTACCTGATCCTAGCTAACACTTTTAATGGAAGTAAAGGCAGAAATCATAAAGAACAAGGGAAAGATAGATATGGGACTACGAATGTACAGATACAAGGATTTGGAGATAAGGGAAAAAGTTATAGGGCTCATTCACTTACAATACTTCCGATTTAGTCTTGCATTCTTTACTCCAGTTCTTGATATTGTTCTCACATGTGAAAATCTTGTTTTTTCCAGTCCCCTTAAGACTACACAGAAATTCAGAATCAACCCCTCTCTGACCAAAGCACTATATTCTACAACAAAGAATTAAATGGGGAAAAGATTCTTACCCCTAGTCCACACATTTTCCATAGGAAATACTAGGTATCACCAGAAACTTGTAGAGCTTTCCTTAATGTCTTCACATTAATAGTAAGTACATAAATGCCAAATGCTAAGAACTTCCTTACTATGCCCTCTTTATTTAGCTGCCAAACCAGCTGAGAACAAAGGATGTCAGCTTCAATTCAATTCAACAAGCCTTTAGTGAGTCTTTATCATGTGAAAGACACAATGGAGATGCAGAAAAAAAGAAGTCCTTTATCCCCTAAAGAGGCCTATGTTCTACTAAAAAGGAAACAAGTACAAAGGCAATTAAATATAAAGTATAAGAAAAGTAATTTCAAAGCAGAGTAGAAGCCTAACAACCAGGGGAATCAAGAACATAGCATTTGCATTGGACCTTGAAGGACATTGGGGAATTTGAAATTTCAGGAAATAGAGGTGAGGAAGAAGGGCATTCTGAGCATGGCAGACAACTTCTTAACTAAGACCTCAGGTCGATGTGCTACTCTAGACAAAAAGGACAACAAAATGATGGACATTATCAGAAAAAGCAAAACAAAAACCAAAAACCATTACTTCCTTTATGCAAAACCACAGCACACCTACATCTAAAATAGTGGAAGATCAGCAGCCAACCCCTCCCATGAAAGATATCACAGAAATTATAAAATCCAGAGAAGGAAACTAAAATGACTAAAAGGTAGGAGGCTACTATGAAATGAACTAATATTAGAATTCTTTAGTTTGAAATGATGAAGGTTGAGAACCAAATGAGAAAACCCACTGAAAGATGAACCAGATAAATTTACCTGATAAAATAAAGAATGAATGGGGAAACAGCTTATGGCATTTACTTCCCCCACAAGATTTAAAAGACTGAAAGTATCAACAGCCACAAAACAGGCTTAATGAATAATGCTGTGAATTCATTTCAAGTCTGCTGGAGTTGACAGTACGAAGAAAAATAGTATCTTCTCACATGTCCTTCACCATCATGGTCAGAAGCAGAATGTTGTGGTGCATGGATCATAGAAGCAACTCCCACGGAGGGCAATGTCTTAGTTTTAAAACAAGAACTTAGGTGAGACCACTGTGCCAACATGAACCATCTATTGTAGCTTACTTACTATCTCTCCTTGAGATACAAAGTAGACCAAAAGTGAAATTATGTGAAATAAATGACAAAAATCAAAACCAAAGAACTGATAACCTATGTCTAAATTACAATTATGCTATACTTCCACAGAAAGGAAAGATTATCACAACTTGAAAAAAAAAATACCTGCTCCTGAGAAAAATATGTTTTGCTTGTTTAATGATTTTCTCCAGAAGACCTTCACTGGATTGTAAAGAGTTGATTTCATTTTTATCAAAAGCCTGGGGTCCAGACAATCTCATTCTCTTGTGGCCAAAAGGTGCACTGGCTGGATGAGGCATCATTGTAGAACTCAAGGTCTGCTTGTGAAACTGAAACAAAAATGTCAATTCAAATGTTGTCATTTAATGTGTACTCAATTTACCCAATGATTATAAGCTGACACTATACCTAGTATCACCTATGAAAATCCCAATTCTATGAAGTAGATGGTATATTCAATCCCAATTTTACAAATTAAAAAATTGAAATTCAGAGAGATTAAATGATTTTTTTCCCAATCACAAAACTAGAACTTGAACCCAGGTCTCCTGATTATATATTAAGTGCTCTTTCCAATGCAACATTCTAAATCAATGTACAGATAAAATCCATACTGAAACCAAGATACATGTTAATGGCCAAAAAGTCACGCACAATGTGAGCTTGAATAAAGAAGTGATTATTTCAAGATGCAATTATGTTTTATTTCCTGCTTTATTTACAACCAGAGAAAAAATAAAGGGGGAAAAAAAAAGAAAAGAAACAAAGAAGCAAAGATTTCAACAACTTTGAAAAATGAGAAAAATACAACGGGTAGGCAAATAGTTTGAGTCTCCAGCCTACTTCTCTTTATCATCTCTAAAATGATAGTCAAACAATTTGGCCAAAATATGGCAAAAAGAAGAGAAGCCCAGGCTAATTTCTGATTAGATATGACTGACTCTATCCCAAGGAAAAAAAATATATATTCCTTACCTCTCTAATTAACTGATGCAAATTATGTTCCAGAACATAAAGATGATCCTCTGCACTTTGCTTTTCAGAAGATTTTTGGGATTTCTTATCATTTGAGGAGTGACACAAGGAAATAGATAACTGCAAGCCTATTTACAAAGAAGTAGTGTTATATATTCAGAATCTTTTCATCTATCCAATTCACAACCAAAAAAAAAATTGTAAACTGTCTTTGGAAATTTTTATTACTACAATTAAAAATTACTTTTACAGACAATCACATAATATTGAATTCACAATCTATTTTCAACAGCCTCTCTGGCATCACAATTATGATTAGTTTGAACACTGAAATGGATAGTCAATAATATAATTTCAAAAGCTATAAATATAAGAATTAGATACCAGTGATTCCAATTACCATTGATCCAATAGGTTTGCACAGCTTAAGCTACAGGAATAGAAGTCAGTTACTTCTATAGAATCTCAAATTCTAAACCCATTACATGAACTTTAAAATAGAAGATCTGGATTAGCATTATTTTTGATCTTTTGGTACGTACAATCTAAGTTACCTTTGGCCTCACTTTTCTTAAGTGTTATATTTTTGTCTGTTTTAGCAGGACAGGAATAGAATGTTTTACTTCTAAAGACAGAGAAATCCTTAGTCAAGAATTCAACAATGTATCTCTTTTCATAAACATAGTCAGCACAATACAGCAACAGTTGTATCTCCTTAGTCTCATTTTTCTAAGATGGCACCTTAAAGTTTGCAAAAGTGCTTTACATGTTTTATCTCATCTGACCTTTCCAACACACTTATGAAGTGGACACAATAAACTTCCACATTTTATAGATGAAGAAACTGATGCTAAGAGAGGTTGACTGAATTGCTCAGGTTCACACAAAAACCCGAGGTATCTGAGGTATAATTTAAACGGGTCTTCTTGACTCCAAATCTAGCCCTCTAACTACTGTACCATGTAGACTTACAGGAAAAAAGCTAAAATTTCCATAAACTGGAAACTAAAAATATTTAAAACTATATAAATATCTTAACATCCAAAAACTTTTTCTTCATTCCAGCATTATTTATAAAAATGTCAATTATTATGATGACAATAATGACAATTCTAATGTAATTTTTGAATCTAAAAAAATGATATGCTTTAATTTTAAAAATTAATATTTCATGTATGTACTACATGTGGTAGCAATCCATTAAGTAGAATGTTTATTTACTAGGACACACTGATTTCTGACCATATGAAATAATCAAGTTCAATGACTTTTCAAGTACATTTGCAGAACACTAAAAACAAATGACCTCTAGTATAAAGTAATCTGTGTTAGACCCCGAACATTGTATAAACTACATCAGCAAAACAATATCCATTTATCTTTAATAAAACACAGTGACATTTAATCAAATAAAACTTATTTGACACTTTATTCAGACAGATGAATGAAGTTGTACTAAAACTGCCATAAAATGTATGTTATAAAAATCTTTTGGATGCTGTCGTAGAATGTTCCTATTCTTTGGACCACACATATATTTATAAATGTACAACGTTTATATATGTGTGTATCTTGCCAAAGGCATTGACAACCCTAAAACTGTTATAATTTCTACAGATGACTTCCTAACAAAGAACAGACTTGGCAAGAAAGTTATCATGATATCCTGTATAAACACTGAGTCCTCAATAGGTCATAAAGTTGAATTTGGATGAGAGGAAACAGTTCTCATCCTTATATACACATATATCTGCCCTTAAACTCCCTCCTCACAAATCATCATTCCCTACAAAGGTACATATTGTGCTCCTAGTCACAAAAGTCCTAAAGATAAGTACAAAAAGACTGACTGGCAACTTACTTGGAAAAGGCTGAGAGATAATCTGGTTCTTCACAACAATGTGAGGAATCTGTGATTTAATCTGAACAGCTTCCCGGGACAATTGTGCAAAAATTTCTTTACACAAGAGAACATTTTGTGCAGCTTCTAGTTTTGTCTGCCAGTGTGGAGAACCTAAAAAAATAGGAAACCATATGTGTCTATCTACTGCCCAAACATTTTGTGCATTAGTCAGCCTGTCACTTTATAAAATCTTAAATAATTAAAAATACTGCCTTATTACTGAGAGCTTCTTTAAACTAAAAAAGTAGAATTTTAAAATCTCAAATTTGCAAGTAAAGAATTTAAATGGGTACAACATTTAGAATTAATTAGGTCTCTAAGCCATTAGCCATTGATCAAGATTAATGTACTAAATATCAATACTAATAAATGCTGCTGCAAGTTATCAGATGTTAATATTTTATTGCATGATCAAATAAAATTATTCCTTGTTTTTCACAAAGATGTTCTGAATATTTGTAATTTGTAACACTTTTTTCATGATTTGCCACCACTACATTTCTTTGACTTGTTTTCCCATCCTGTTAAACAAGTACTCTGTTACTTAGTTTCAACTATAATACAAGCTTTGTAGTATGAGGTAACTGTTTAGAATTCTCTGGAAACCCTTGATAGGGCAAATAAATGCCAGAGTTCTGACATCAAAAGGGACTCTTGGCCAATGGAGAGAATTCTATACCAATATCAACACTTAATTGCCATGTGCCAGGCACTGTATAGAGTGCAAAAGAAAACAAAGAAAAAAGGTCTTTACCCTGAAGAACCCATTCCACTGAAATAACATGCATGCATACAAGTGAAGATAAAATATATACAAAGTAAATGTGAGGTAATTTTGGGAAAGACCTCGAGTCAGAAGTAGCCCTTAGGAATTCTAAGGGGCAGAGGTGAAGAGTGAGGGAGTTCCTCACATTGGACAGCCTGTGCAAAGAGTGGAGTTCAGAGATGGAATCACTCTTAAGGAAAATAAAGCAGGCCAGTTTAGCTGGAATGCTGAATCCATAATGATAAGTGCTAAGTCAAAAATAAGTAAAGTACACTGGAGTAACCTAGGGAGACTTTTTAAAAAACCATACAGAAGAGCTTATATTTTATCCTAGAAACAATAGGGAGTCAATGGAGCTTTTTGAGCAGGAAAATGGCATGTACAAACTTTGGAAGCTATATGAAGAATGGATCCAAGTAGGGACACACTGAAGACAGAGAGAACAATTAGGAGGCTACTATAAGATGATGAGGGCAGCGTTGAACTAGGGTAATGATCATGTGAGTAGAGAGGAGATGGGGTATATAAGAGATGCTGTATAAAGAATCAACAAGACTCATCAGCTAATTGATAATGTAGGATGAGAGTAAACTGTTGTTTGTGTATAGTGCTCAAAGAAGACCAAAATTGCATCACTATGTTGGGCATCAATGAATATTGTGTCTGATTGTGCCTGATCAGACCAATATAAGAAGGCTCTAATCATAGGTCAGGCACAAATAGTATGTATGACTATTTCTTAGGGAGTATCTCTAGATTTGCACATCTCCTGTTTCTTTTGAGCAACTTAAATTCTATACCCAGCACCTTCTTTGATGTGGACATACTATGCTAGTTGGTCTTATGCCACTGTCTCCAACATCTCACAACTGAATCCAAAGTTCTTCAGCAATACTTTGTGAGTTTCTTTGCATCTTCTGACTACCACATGACTGCTTGACTTGTGTGAGTTCTCTGTAGTCTTTTAGGCAAACATACATTTGGCAGTTGAACAACATGGTCAGCTCATTGGTATTGCACTCTCTACAGCAGAATTTAAATGCTTGGTAGTTTAGTTCAAGAAAGGATCTCAATTTCTTATCTTGTCAGGTGATCATCATCTTCCTAAGACAATTCAAATGAAGTGATTCAGTTTTCTGGCATGGGGCTGGTATACTGTCCAAGTTTCAAAGGCATACAACAATAAGGTCAGTATATTAGCTCTGAAGAACTTCAGTTTGATAGGCAACCTTCTTTCCTACAATTTCCTTCAGTCTCCCAAACACTGAGCTAGCTCTGACAATGAGTGTGTTGACCTCATCATCTATGTGTATATACCTGAAAAGTACACTGCCAAGGAAAGTGAATTTATCCCCAACATTCAACATTTCTGTAACTGATAGTTTTATATATAGATGATGTAGTGCTGGCTGACATAACTGAAGGTTCCACGTACAGATGGTGAGGTGTTACCTGATGGAGAACTTCTGTTTTTTGATATTAAATGTTAGAACAAAATCAGCAGAAGCAGCAGAGAACTCATCCATATTCTATTGCAACTTTGCAATAATTCACAATTATTTGTGAATGAAGTCATTCACCAATTCTCCTTCCACTTTAGTCTTAGCTTGTAATTTTCAAAATGAATAATTTGTCAGCAGTAATTTATCTTAATGTCACTCACATTCTCATTGATGGCACCTTCCACATTGATGAAAACATGCTAAAAAAAAAATGGGAGCATGCATACAGCCCTATTTCATTTCACTGGTAACTGGGAAAGCACAAAAGAACTGCCCACTGCACACAACCTATGCAAGCATGCCATCATGAAATTGGCATGCAATACCAATGTACTCCAGACGATCAAATTTCACCATGTTCTTCCACAGGCACTTAAGATTGAAAGTATTAAAGGCCTAGGTTAGATTTCTCCTGGAGCTGTCGAACAACAAACACCATTGTTTGTTCCTTTCTGAAGTCACACTGATTCTCAAGTAGATGGTCATCTTTTAGGTGAAGGATCAATTGACTGAGTACTGGGGCAAGAATCTTGCAGGAAATGACTGAGAGACCCTTTTGAGATTATCATATGGTGATCAGAAGATGCAAAGAAACTTGTAAAGTTTCCCTTATATAGAAAGAAAATAGAGGTATCTTTGATCTCCTGGAGGATAACTTCCTCTTGCCATAATACCTGGAAGATTTCTGTCAGTGAACACCCTGCCTTATAGATCTCTGCTGGAATATATTCAACACCAGCACTATGCCACACGAGAAGAGTTTAAAGTCACTTCTTCAATTAGAAGTTCAGGAAATGAAGGACTAATTCCAACTTGAAATATATGGTCAATGGCTTTAACATTGGTTGATGATGGTTTTGCTGAGAACACTATGGAAGTGTTTGGCCCATTTCTGCAGGATCATGTCCTTATCACCGAGCAGTATGCATCAATCAGCACTGAGTAATTGAGATGCATCAAAGGTCACTCCACAAATAGTCTTCAGAGTATCATAAAAACACTTTGGATTGTTACTATCAGCATAAAACTGAATTTCATGTACCTTCTTATTGCAAAAAATATAATTCTCCATTTCTCTAAGTTTTGCTTGGACTTTACTTTTCACAGAATTAAATGGTGCTTTTTTTTTAAGAGATGGATGAACTATTCTGCTGGTAAATTTCTCCAACATTTTCATCAAATCAATTCTGATGTTTGCGAATGTTCCAGCCCAGATAAGTAAATCCAATGTTTTATGCCAAATCTATGAAGGCTGACTATTCCTTTTCTGTTCCACTGTTATTAACAGTCTATTGGCTTAGCTTCTCCACAAGTTAATAACAAACTGTTCACACACAGAGAAGGTTCTAATCTATTGAAGGTGAGTTTTCTGAAAGTCACCATGCCTCAAGAGTGTCATTTTTAGTGAATTGAGATGTTTGGAGTCTATCATCAATCCAAAATTCTGCACTGCATAGCTGCTGCTGACTGCTGTGAAACTGGAATTCAGTAGAAAGAGTAGAGCTGGATATCTAGATTTGTCCACCAAATCCCACAGAAACTAAGGAGTTCACTAAAGAAAAGTATAGAGGGGGGGAAAAAGGGAAGTTATGGCAAGAGTCTTAAGGGAGATTCAGATATGGTGAGTGAGAAGTCAATAGTGTCAAATACTGCAAGGGGATCAAGAATGAAGAATGAGAAAAGGCAACTAGATTTGGCAATTAAGAAACCACTGTTAAGTAAAGAAACCTTTTTTCAGGAGCTATTAAAAGAAAGATATAGTCCGACATCCTGAGGAGATAAGTGAGTGAAGGTTACTTCAATAATCAACAAGGCTGGGGCAGCTAGGTGGTGCAGTGTATAGAGTATCAGCCTTGAAGTCAGGAAGACCTGAGTTCAAATCTGGCCTCAGACACTTAATACTTCCTTGCTTTATGACTCTAGGCAAGTCACTTAACCCCAATTGCCTCAGCCAAAAAAAAAAAAAAAAATCAACAAGCCTTTATCAAGTATGTTTGTAACAGCAGCAAAGAAAGAGCTAATTGATAAGAAGAGAAAGATTAGGAAGATGGGATGACTGGTGAAATCTTTTAAAAGAAGACTATTTAAAGTATAAGTAAAGGTCTTAGCATTGATGGGAAAAGCTACCTCTATATTACAGACTGGAATAAAGAATAACAAAATGGGTGATGGTGATGATAATATCAAGAAGTTTTTAGATGAAGAATAAGAGAAGTGACAACCCATGATAAATAACTTTTTATTTTCTAAATTTGTATGTGGTAAAGTCCTGAGTGAGAAGGAGATATTAATGTGGGAGGTTTAAGAAGAACAGAGAAGGCTTAGAACAGCCACTTTAGAGAATTACAAAGATAGTAAGCTATGGAAGGACTGACTTGTGTCAGTGACAGTGCAGCTGAGATCTGATTACAACAATCTGCAATGAACCCAAATAAAATTTTTTGTGGGTTTTTTTTTTTTACTTCCTTCAGCATCACTGAAATAGCAGAGAAGGCAGAAGGTTGAGGGCATTCAGAAGTGGCAAGTCATGAGCAAAGGATTTAAAATAACAAGTGAGCATAAAGTTGAAGTAGTTAAGTATAGAGATTATTAAATTATAGGTATCTGAACATATCTTTGCCAATTTGGAAAATTTAAATTTGTTAAAACACAGATCAACACACAGAAAATGAGGGAAATAAATTAAAACTCTAGGCTATCACATTTGGATAAATATTGTTATTATTGTACTACATTATGTAATCAGCACTCTCTTCCTGAAAGGCACAAAAACATATTTTCAATTGTTTTTATTCAAGCTATTTATGTTTCCAGCACATTAAAAAGTTCTCCAATTTGTTCCCAAACATAAAGTAATAAAAACTTGAACTGAATGGCCAGAACATAGCCATACCTGGTTTTGATTTGGGCATAGGTCGTCTGAAGAGGTTAACTGTGCCAAGGTCTCCTATGTCTGATGCTTGTTTTTGAATAGACACCTAAGCAAGGAAAAAATGAAAGGAAAATTGTATACACTGGCATTTGGAAATTAAAGAGATCTATAAGAAGTCCTCCAACATGCTGGGCATATCACATATGGAGAGTTTATGGCAAGAGGCAGATCAAAACTGCATAGGATTAAATGTGGATGATCTGCAATCTGAACTGTAAGAAAGAAGATCAGCATCAAGAAATCCTGCGTCTACTGAAGTCCTGAGGCTCACAAACATTTACTAAGATCTACTCTATGTAGAGCACAGTGATCTGTATGAATTGAGGAAAGAAACAGAAACTGAATGCAAGAATTACTTTGCCAAACCTTTATGTATGCTGATCCTTCTAAATCACTTGGAATTTGGACATCAAGGGGGCAATAATCCTCTGGTATCTTCTTATCCAAATCGATATCTGTGTTCTTTATCACTTCAAATGTGCCATGATGTGGAAAAAGAGATCCTAAAAAAACAAACATTAAGAACAAAATAGGAGAGGATTCATTAAAAAAAAAAAAAAAAAAAAAAAAACCCACTAGAGTATATACTGCAACATGTTTACCTAAGACATTTATATAAATAGCACAATTCATTTTGAGATGTTAATATTTTAGTTGATTTAAAAAAAAAAGAAACCTTGAGTATAATGCCATTAGATTGAACTACATGGGCAAGGCCATGTAGATGGGAGTTAATAACAATAAAGCACTTTAATATCCCTTCTCTAATTTGATTGTCAAAATTAAAGAAGAAACATAATCATTTTTTAAAGTAGTTTTTGATCTAGTAACACTAACTTCTTGATTTTTTCACAAACAATATACTCTGTCCTTTAGCTCTAGGAATTTTCTGACTATCCCTCATTCCTGGAATGCTCTCTTTCCTCTTTTCTGATTACTGATCTCCATAATCCAGTACTCTATGCATTGTACCATTTAGCTACCCCACATATTGACATAGAAAACCATAGATTAATATTATCTATGTTTAATGTAAAAAAATGGGGGGGAGAATATACTAGATTCATAAAGAACCAGATATGACTGAGATGACTGAATAAAAGCAAAAACTGGCAACTAGCAATGGGTAGCAAAGGCTAGCAGGAAAGAAATTGAGCAGAAAGTAGCAATCTGTTTTAGAAACAATTCTACACTGTCAGAATTGTGAACTGTCCCCTCCATGCATGTACACAATTCCCTAAATTCCCACTAAGGATGTCTTACTCTGTGGATGTCACACATATAAAGGTCACTCTTCAGAAATTTAAGGTTTATGAAAGAGAAATATTCTATTGGTTATTTTATTTAGACTATTATTTAATATACTTTTTTTAAAAACTAAGCATATCATCTGGTTGACTAGTTAAAAAATATAGTTGTTGACTAGTTAAAAATAATAATAACATATTGATAAGGTCTTGAGGCTCCATCAGTTTGGAAGTGATTCTAATCTATAAAACATCAAGAGCCTGGTATAACTAACTGGGACCCAGAGTGAATAGGACCTTGAGTGCTAACAGTTAGGATATTTTCATCCATTAATCTGCCAAAACTATCTCAGATAGTCTCATGCTCACACTAGTACTTAGGAGCAGATCACCTAATATGATACCTTTATTTCATGATTTTGCCAAACACTGTGGCTCTTTTTGCCTTAAATCAAAGCAGGTAGAGAACAGAATTCAAGGTACTATACTTTTCACCAATAAAATGACCAAATTCCGTGTTACCAACCTAGTTTTGTAAGGTTACCTTCCCTCTGTGCCATTGTCCCTCCAGGTAATGCAGAACTGGAGTTGTAAGGTTCCAGAGAGAAGACCCAGCCAACCCACAACAACAATCCTTTACACTCACATTCTGGATGAACTCTGCCACAGCAAAACCCGAGGCTTCTTTCAGACCAGCCCCAGAGATCCCTGAACTCAAGTAAGCACCTGCAGGACCTAGGTTCTGGTCATGAAGCCTGCTATGAATCACACTTGTCTTGTTGCCTTTACCCCTCATTGTCAGGGCACAGCTCATCAGGCAGTCAATGCTATATGTGTTAAGATTTGGTCTCACTAAAGTAGCTCTCCTTGTAAAGGAGGTTCTGACACACATTCCTCCAAAGGAATAAAGAAAGCTTTTTGCTTATGGCCAATGATAATTCTTTGGTTTTATTTTATTCCTTATTGTTAACTGTGATTAGAATGATCTGTGTGAGCTCTTTGATATTTTCAGAGTTGCATAATTTCTGTGATTCTTTGGCCATTTCTTTTCAGATTTCACAGAGTGAAACAAAAAAACATAGAAACGTGTTTGTTGGGGCAGCTAGTTGGTGAAGTGGATAAACCAGCCCTGAAGTCAGGAGGACCTGAGTTCAAATCTGACCTCAGACACTTAACACTTCCTGGTTGTGTTACCCTGGGTAAGTCACTTAACCCCAATTGCCTCAGCAAAAAAAAGTAAACATTAAATTATAAATTTTATAATTAAAAAAAGAAAAGAAAAAAGAAAAGTTTTAGTTATCCCATAGACAGTAAATTTCCATGGTTTTAGGTTTAGTCCTATATGAAAGTATCACAGTTCTACTTCCTAATTTCTTCATAAATTGAAAGTTAAAGATCAGAGCCCCCACCCTTGAACTTTCTATTAAAGAGGGAACATCAAATGTCAATAAGGTTTTAAAAATATACTCTAATGCCTGAGAATTAATATTTATACAATAAAGATTTTAATTAAATATCAGCTCATTATTTCTAACTAGTTCATAGAGTCAGGAAAAAACCTACACTCTCCAATTCATAGTTCTTTGTTCTTTCCACTTCAGAACAATGCCAATTATAAAGGCCCTCATCTATGAGCATATTTATCAGTTCCAATATAATATGGCATTAACTCTGTGGCCTGTTAAGCAAAAATTACATTAATTTCTTCTCTATATTAGATAGTCTAGTAGCTTAATATACCTGCACTTCTGTAGCTAAGATCACCAAGGATTTTATCTCCTACTTTTCTGAGTTTCCAGTGTTGTCTTAATCGAAGAAGTTCTGAGTTGAAGTCTCTTTGTCGCTTATTTTCCTGGTTTTCAGTAACTGATTTAGTCAGCCTATCTGCCCCTTTCAGAAGGATCTGTGCTGCACCAGCTAATGACTTCTTCTTTGAAATCAGCTGTAAAGTCTGAGGATTCTATCAAAAGAAGAACAACACAAAAATGATCATTATTTTTATATGGAACATGAAGAAAAATAAGGAAAAAAAACATGGTTTTTAGCAGCAAATGTCACTTTTTTTCATTAATTTCAATACTTTCTTTGCAAATATGCCAATATAAAAAAAATTTTAATTTAAAGTATTTTGAAATTAAAACTATCATATGGAATAGGAATCAATGAAATTAGTTTATTATGACAATGAGATGTGTTATAGTCTTGCTGATTATACCTCCACAAAAAGTTTTGCACTCATCCCCCTTTCTCTAACATGGCTAAGATTCTAGTTTGAGTTTTCATTACTTTTGAAATAGCCTCCTAATTAGCCTCCCTTCTTTCTCTATCTCAAATCCCAATTCATCTCTTGGTTCTGAGAACTATAATCAAATCAAAATTACTGTAAGAGAAGAGGCACTGAGTGTATAGATCAATTACCCTACCCCATTTAATACAAGTGATAAGATATTATACACTGCATTTTAATATTCTAAGTATATCTCAGGCATGCCTCCATCAGTCAATTTAATACTTTAGACTAAATGCAAAAAAAGTCATCAAAAGCCACTGGATAGTGGCATCATCCAATGATGTGGTTTAGTACTAGCAGTTAGTGCTAACTGGTTGAGGGACTTCATCACAAACTTGAAGACCTGAGTTCAAATCTGGTCTCAGACACTTAACATTCCCTAGCTGTGTGACCCTGGGCAAGTCACTTAACCCCAATTGCCTCAACAAAAAGCAAAAAAAAAAAAAAAAAAAAAAAAAGAAAAGAAAAGAAATTCTATATGTAACTTTGTCCATCACAAAACTGCATACAAAGTCAGTCCAAAGTTCAAGGGCAATAGGAAAAGTGGCAATAGAAAGGCCAAACAACACAGTAATTTCCTAATACAACCAGATACTAATCAGAAACATTTGCAATCTGTAAGACTGTATCCAAAAGCAGTAAGAACAGAGGATGCTCACAAAAAAAGGTATCACTCCCACCCCCATCGTATACAGCAATGCTCAAGACTTAGTGCTTAGACATCCCTGACCCAAGAATTCCAACATCCTTAGCACTGTCCTGCATGGCCATTCTTTTGCAGCTCAATTTTCTTAATACATTTCATTTATCTTTTCTTTCCACTCTTAAAAACTCTCTGAAGGGCCCTGAAAATTCAATGCTCTGAAACTCAAAGATCCAAGAGATAGAGGTCAATATGGGAACTCAAGTAATAAGATTGGGATAACCATCCTACCAAAAAGCACAGTAGAAGATAGAGCCAGTCCCAACACAAAGTCCCAATTCAGGTACTAAGGCTGGAGAGATGAATAAACCAAAAAAAATATGAATAAGTATAAAGAACAATAGTAACAAAAATATTCCAATACAACCCAGAGAAATAAGAATCACATTAACAATTGCAAAGAGAGATTCAAACCTAAATGTGGATTTTCCACAATGGATTATGTGAATACGAAGAAAAAATGAAAAAAGAGATTTAAAAAATTAAATAAAATATCTAGAGAAAAGAACAAGAAAGCAAAAAAACAGTTCAGAACAGAAAAAAGAGTAAACATTACCAAAGTAATGAACCTGGACACTAAAAGGGACCAGATGAAAAAAATAAATGACTCCATGAGACAAGAAATATTAGAACAAAAATTGAAAAAAGAAAATGAAGGCAAACTGATGTTCTTAAACTGACTTAAAAAAAAAGTCAAAAAAATAATTGTAAGACTCACTGATTTCCTTCAAAAATATAATTTTTTAAAAAAAAAAGTCTAGACACTAAAGTTAAAGAAATCATAAATGAAATTGCCTAACTCTGTTAGAATCAGAGGGCAAAATAAAGATTAAAAAAAAAATTCATCTATCACCTTCTAAAAAAAACCGCAAAAGTTCCAGCAATGTAATAGCTAAAATCAAGTGTTTTCAAGTCCAAAAAAAAAAAAAAAAAAAGCTACCATAAGCATTCAGAAAGAAACAAAGCATAGTCAAAATGACATAAGACTTGACATTTTTTACTACAAATAGGAGGAGATCTTGGAATGTAATATTCCAAAAGGCAAAAGATAAAGGCTTACAATCAAGAAAAATTTACCCTGCAAGGCTGAATGACAAGGAAAATGGATCTTTAAAGGATTAGAGGATGTCTAAGCATTCCTAAAGAAAAAAAAAAAATCAGAGATGAGTTGTAAATGCAATTCAAAGACAAGACTCAAAAGAATCTACAAAAGTAAATTTATTTGAGCAAATGGGACTATATAATGATAAAGGGATAATATTCTATTGGAGAAAAGGAGATAGTATCATTTCAGAATGTCTTCAAAGGGTACTTAAGGAATTAAATAAAAGACAGAAGACTTGGGAGTTAATTGATTTTTTTTCTGAGTTTTTAAGAGAGGAAAGAAAAGATAAATTAAATGTATTAAGAAAATTGAGCTGCAAAAGAAATATAAACATTAACAAAAGGTCTGAAAGGAGGAGCAAAGAATGAGTACCACTTGAACTGGATAAAGAAGGGTTGAAAATACAAACACACATAGAAAGAATTTATTTGTAATTATGTCAAGCTCAACTTGGAAATAAAGAGGAAGAGAGAAAAAAGGATAATACTGGGGAAAGAGCAGTCAGAAGCAAAACAAACTTCTTGTTCCCAAAAGGGAGATTAAAAGGAAAAAGGGGGGGGAAAAAAGACATAAAAGTGTAAGGAGGCACCTATTAAATAGGAAATGGTTAAATAAACTCTTGATATGTAAATGTAACAGATAAGTGACTGTATTGTAATAGATAACCTAAAAGAATTCTGGGACCTAATTCTGGGACAAACTGAATAGAACCAGGAGGACAGTTTACAAAAAGATAACATTGTAATGAAAAAATTTTAAGAAGTCTGAGCAAAAGAATGACAAACAATATTTACGGGGAACCTATAACAAAGCATGTCACCTATTTCTTAAAAGAGAATCGTGTACAAGACATACATTTCTGGATATGGTCACTGTGTTAATCTGTTTTGTTTGTAAAAGGGCTTTTTTCTTCTTGTTTTTAATTGCAAATAGGGAGAACCGAGGGAAAGTAGCATATGACACTGACAATGTCTCCAAAAAAAAAAAAAAAAGAAAGAAAGAAAAAGAAAAGAAAAGGAAAAAAAAGGAAGGCCTTGGAACATTTTCAAAAGTGCACATTAAAGTACAGAATACAGTTCAGAAGGAAGCCCATGCAAACAGGACAGCTCTCAAAGTAAGAAATATGGTTTCTTAAAGCAGTTTAGAGAGAAGCAAGATAAAAAGTTACTTCAATTTTTCTGTCATATTGCTAAACTTGCACACATAGAATCTGACAGATTCATAAGTTTTTAGAATTGGAAGATTATAAATGAACTTACCCAATCTCACCATTTTATAGCCAAGGGAAACAAGATGGGTTAATACATATCTGGGCAAGGAAAAGTTTGAAAATTTAAAAAAAAAAAAATGGCAAGCAGAACAAGAAAAAAAATTAGCAGTTAAGTTAAAAAGAACATTTCATTTGAGTAGCTGAACTATACATAACTTTGCTAAACTATTTGCCAGTTAAAAATATAAAGGTAAAATCATATCAAGTTCTGACTTGTGATTTAAATCATAATCAGTTAGTCTAAGGCCAAAGTCCGTAAGGAAAAAACATTCATACGGCATATAACTGATAAAATTAATGAAAACCATAAATTAATGAGGTTTGATTATTTTCTTATAAAATTACTGTACCTGCTTGGGAGGAAGTGAATCCTGTGAAACAGGATCAAGAGTCATGAATTTTTTATCCCTGATAATGCTGAGAACATCATAGAGAACACACATCTCAGTCAGGGAGCTTCTTAAATTGTTCCGTACTGAATCCCAAGGCCACAAAGAAGGCTGAAATTTTACCAACCCTAAAAGAAAAAAAATGTACTTTTATAATTATACTGATTAGAAGACAGAAGCCATATATGTGCATATACAAATAACTGAGATTTTTTTTAAAGGTTATAAAATTCTTTGCTTCAATCAATTATTCTTCCTTTACCTTAACCCTGTCATCCATTCTACAAAATGTCTATTAATACTCATTAGGACATTCTGACAAAAGAAAAAATATGTCAGGTTTCCACAGGTTAAATTCCACTATACAAAATATAACTGCAAGTAGGCAATTAATAAGTGCATTTCAACTAAACTGAATCATGTATAACCAAAAAAATTCTAAGCCACAGCCAAAAATCTGCTTATTAACACACACACACACATATGTATTCAAAACATGAGAATTGATCCAATCCTTTTGAATTTGCTCTAAATTAATTCGAGATGAAGCCCAATGAATTACATAAAGTTGAATAAGTCTGATGGAAAGGAAAATAAAATAAATGATTCTTGTACTTTAAGCAAAATATGTGGGAAAAAAGTTTTTTCCTCTTACTTAAAATTGCTATTCAGACTTTAAGCTTCAGATTCAGACTCCAATTAAGACAGCTCTTAAGTGAGGATGATATAATACCTGAACCAATACCAGTAAACTGAAAACTTTTTTCTTAATTTTTCTCTTATTTTCTTTGTTAAGCAACAAACATAAAGTAAATAATAAATGTTAACATATAAGATCCCATACTTGGTGCTGAGGATACAAGGATACAAGAAAAAAATCCTAGATCTTAAGAAACTTGGAATCTAAAGAGGAAGGAAGATTTTTTTTTTTTTACTATACATATTTCCCTAATGTAGAAAACTTGTTAAAGGAATTCCCTCTACCAATGCAAATGAGCACCTGTGCTACAAAATTTATACTTTTAGAGAGGTGCTTGGGATATTGTGTCAAAAGTAATATTTGAATTTAGGCTTTTCTAACTCCTAGGGACCAGCTTTCTATCCACCATGCTATGCTGCATTGCTACAAATAAGTATGATAAAAAGTGGAATAAGATAAGAGCAAAAGAAGTCTGCCCATAGGCTCTAACAAATATGAGAAAGTAAAGATCATTCTGAGCTAGGGCACTCATGAAAGGCTTCTCAGAAAAGGGGGAAACTATACTGAAGAAAAGATTCTAATGCACAGGAATGAGGGGAATTTGTTCTTAGCTTGCAGGATGGCCTGCAAACTGGAGAGAGATGGAAGAAAGCAGGATGAAGCTCGAAAGCTAGAGGAATAGCATGGTATGATGGGAAAAATACTGAAGTTCAAGTCATAAGGCCTGCTTTCAAATCCTACTTTTGGTACTTATTAGCTTGTGGCCTCAGACAAGACACAACCTCTCAGAGTCTGTTATCTTATCTATAACATATGGATGAGAATATTTGTCCTACTAACTTCACAAGTTGTAATAAAAGAGCTTTAAATACCTTAAAGCCCTATACCTGGAAGTTACAATTATTACTGTTTTCAGAACACAAAGTAAATGAGTAATAATAGAGTAAAACAATGTTGGAAAGGCCAGTTGAAGCCATATCATGATGGAAACACAAGGCAGGCTAAAGATTTATTATTCTAGAGGCAATATAAGATTGCCTCTACAAGCTGATATAAGGTGAGAATGCACCTATGCATTAGAAAAATTATGGGAATTTAGAAGAATGGAAAAGACTGGCAACAAGGAGATTAGCTACAAAACATTCCCTTTTAGAGAAGGAGCCTCAGAGGTGACTGAGTCCAACACTCTCATTTTACAGATGAGAAAAATAAAGCACTAAAAGGATGAAAGATTTGTCAGGAGGTCACACTACTGCTAAATGGTACAATTTGAACCTGGGTTTTCCTGACACCAAATCAGTACCACATCCAATTCATTAATGGAAAAATAAGGAGACAAGAGTGAGACTAAGTCTCGTAAGGAAGGGTCATGAAGATGGCAGAGAATTCCCATTACACAGGTTCCATCTCCTGAAATTACAGTTCCCTTAGAACCCTGACATCCATCTGCTAAAACATACTCAGGGTCTGCACCAGAGTTTGGGGGAAGCAGAGGACAAAGTGAAGGAGATTACTATCTTACAAATGTTACATTCTAAATTTAATGTTAAATAAAAATTGGCATTTTCATATTAATAGAAATCTCTATTATGTGCAGCTTGTTTTTCCTTTAAGTCTAAAAAATTCTACCTGTAGCTTTCAAAGCTAGCCTATTTTTCTGTATTTCTTTATGACCTACCTTCTGTTCTTTTCTCTAGTTTTTTTTTAAGACGTTTCAATGATCCTCTTTTCTTTTCTTTCTTTCTTTTTTTTTTGCTACCATCTCCTAGCATCCCCCACCCCCATCCTACCCCTCCACTGGAAAAAAAAAAAAAGAAAAAAGAAAAAAAAAGTTCTCCCAAAAAATATACAGTCACATTTCCCATGTTTGAAAACATGTCTTGTGCATTCTGAGTTCATCTCTTCTTTGACAAGAGACAGGGAGCAGGCTTCATCATTCAGATTCTCTGGAATCCTTGCTGGCCAGAGTTCTCAAGTCTTTCAAAGTTGTTTGTCTTTACAATGTTGTTTATGTACAAATTGTTCTAGTTTTGCTCCCTTAATCCTGCCACCATATCATTTAATAAGACTTTCAGATTTCTCTCAAACCTTCCCTTTCATTTTTTAAAAGCACAATATTTTTATTACATTTATATTCCATACTTTGCTCGCTTTATTTCACAAAAGATGGTCTCACGTCCTTTAGTTTCCAGTTCTTTGCCATTACAAAAAATAACTGCTATAAATAATAAAAGTACATTTGAATGATTTTCCTCTTTCTTTTATCTCTTTGGACCAACTCCCCCTCTACCTGTTATACAACTAAGGAAACTAAGGCTCAAAGAGACTGATCACTGTATTAAATGGCAGAGGGAAAATCTGGAACTCATCTCCCTCACCATTACCAAGAAAGTATGCATTGGAAGCCCTGGACTATTAGACTATAAACTCCTTGAGGACAAGAACTGTCTTTCATTTTTCTTTGTACTCCTATTGTTTAGTCCAGTGCCTAGCACATAGCAGGCACTTAATACGTATTCACTGAATTGATTTGTAGTTTGTCCTTCATCCTAAGAACCATGACATCAGTGAAGGGATGCAAAGACATACAAATGAATTAGATTTTTCACTTTCTCCTCAAGAACTGTCTGGATCTAGTGGCCAGAGAGGACAACTGGAGATGGCCCTAAATGCAAGGGGTGACCATGGCCTTTCAAAGCTAGTCTTTTTAAAAACAAGGGATAAGAAAGTTTGATATACAAAAGCAATTGATGTTGCTTACTAAAATATATATTGGGTAATTTGTAATTTGTTTCTTTTCTTTTCTTTTTTGCTTAGGCAATTAAGGTTAAATGACTTGCCCAGGGTCACACAGCTAGGAAGTGTTAAGTGTCTGAGACCAGATTTGAACTCAGGTCCTCCTGATTTCAAGGCTGGTGCTCTCTCCACTGTGCCACCTAGCTGCCCCTGGGTAATTTGTAATTTGTAAAAAAAAGTATGAGCTATGCTTTAAAATTTTGTCAGCTCTGCTGGACATATGTGTTAAGTTTTATGAAATTTGGTCCAAAGTTATTTGACTGTGAATCTTAACGTTAAAAAAAAAAGAGAGAGAGAGAGGTGATTTTAAAGCTAGTCTTTAACAGCTCTCAGATTGACTGAAGCAATGTCCATTCAGTGATTAAGGGTAGGTAAGAAAGGAGGCAAAGAGCTGCCTTTTACCTAATCAAAAATAATAATATACAAACAAATAATGTGTATGTATATGTATAAACACGTTTATGTATATAAATATATGTGTATGTATAGACACATATTTATGTATATAAATATATGTCTATGTATAGGAGTGTGTGCATATATACATACATAAAACATATACACACACATCAATCTGAGAGGATAGATCCTTCAGGGTTTCTGGACAAAACAAACAATTGCTATTTACATTCACTGATCCAATCAGTTCTATGGGAACTCCGAAGACGGAAAAGACTGGCAACAAGGAGATCAGCTACAAAACATTCCCTTTTAGAGAAGGAGCCTCAGAGGTGAGAACAACGATCAAGTGGGGCTTGGTCTGGGACCCGTGAGTGGCCAATCCGGGAAAACCAGAATTTGAGTTACAGGCAAAGTACTGAGGGAAAAAATGGAGTCCCTAAGGCCCAAGATTTCTTGGGAGTTCAGCGATCAAAATTTCCATTCTTTTGGGCAGAGCATCCGCAGGTATGGGTTTGACATCCGAAGAATAGAAAAGACTGGCAAAAAAGAGATTAGCTACAAAACATTCCCTTTTAGAGAAGGAGCCTCAGAGGTGAGAACAACGATCAAGTGGGGCTTGGTCTGGGACCCGTGAGTGGCCAATCCGGGAAAACCAGAATTTGAGTTACAAGCAAGGTACTGAGGGAAAAAATGGAGTCCCTAAGGCCCAAGATTTCTTGGGAGTTCAGCGATCAAAATTTTCATTCTTTTGGGCAGAGCATCCGCCGATATAGGTTTGACACCCTTTGTGGATAAAGGGAAGGGAGGAGAAAAGAAAGAAAAGGAAAGTAGCAGTTGTGTTGCCCAGCTGGCCGATTCCAGCTGGGTCCCCGGTGGGACAGCTCCTATTATTCACGGAGACTGCAGCTGCCACTTAGCCAGGGCTTAATGAACATTTATTGTATTGACTTGAACCTCCAAGCGACCCCCAAGCCTTACCTTCTTCGTCGTCCTGGTCGGCGCTGCCGCTGGTGCCCGCCCAATCCTGGGAGTCTCGGTCCGCGCCGGCCGCCTCCTCCTCCTCGGAGCCAGAGCCCTGGCTAAAGTCAATGCGCTGGGCGAGCCGGGCCAGGTTCTGCGACATGGACAGCGGCTGCAGGTAAGTCTCGGTGCCATCCAGGCCCACCTCTTGCACCTGCTTCTCGCACGCCGACTCGATACTGATGCGCACCGCCCGCACCCCAGACATCTCGGCGGTTCGCAGCGGCCCAGAGCCCGATGCGGAGAATGGGAAGAGAGAAAAAGTGGACTCTCTAAGCCGCCAGACGCGGAGCCCAAACACAGCTGACTGCTTGAGGATCTTCCCAAAATGCGCTGCGATTGCGCGCTACGGTGAGATAGCCAGGCCAAATTAGGTGGAAAGGCAAACACCCGGAAGGACTGCGAATAAATCCTACGGGAGCCGACAAGGCCTGGATGGGTTATTTCCGCGAAAAATCCAAGGGATTGGGAGATCCGAGAGGAGGCGCTAAATATCCTTACTCCAGAAGCGAGTTTTGTGAAATTTTTTATTTTTTTTTATTTCCTCCCCCCCCAATTTAAGGAACTTACACAGCTATGAGGCTTTGGGACTGATAGCCAGAGCGAGCATGTAAAAAACTCCTTGAGAGCTGTGATGATTTTATCTCTGTATGATCAGCTCCTCCCGAGACCGCTCTGTATGGCTCAGAAAGGACTGGTGTCGGGGTCCGGCAGTCCGGGGTTCAGCTGTTCCCCAATACATGCTGACTGTGTGATCCTAGCCAAACTCCCTGATGTTTCCCACAGCTCCCCAAAGCTGATTTACTTTGGCAGCCTAGTAAATCCAATGGACTCCTCAGAATATTTTTAAATACATAAAAAGCATAGGGTTGTGAAGGAAATTATGGTAATATAACTATCAAAACTTTTTTTTTTGAAAGTTCATAAACCTCGGAACCTAAGACTATAAATTACACTAGCTGTTGATCTGCACTGGTACTTCCCTCACCAAGACTTCTATGACGAAATCGCAGGAATAAAAGAAATAAATAATAAATTGAACAGTGCCAATTTCAAATGATGGGGTGGGGGAAGAGAGGAAAAGAGAAAAAAAACAACCGGGAGATGTGTTTAGTAACGTTTCTTTGAGGAGGAAGACTTATTTAGGACAGGTCTAGTTACTGAAATATAGATTGATTTGATTGGCTCAGGTTGCTTGAATCTGAGATTTTTTTTTTTTTTTTTTGCTGAGGCAATTGGGGTTAGGTAACTTGTCCAGGGTCACACAGCTAGCAAGTGCTTGAGTTTTCTGACTCCAGGAACTGGCACTCTATGCTCTGAGCCACTTAGCTCCCTCTTGGCTAGCATGACTGAATTGTAGAGTGCATAGAGTGGAATAGAAATGTAACAAGATTGAAAGAAAGAATGTGATAGTATGGAAAGAGTATTAAATGCCAAATAAAGGGCTTCATATTTGATCCTGTCACTGGAGTTTATTGATTAAGGGCTGAGGGAGTGAACATATGTCCACTGTGACTAATCTTTATTTTCTCAGTAAATTATGAGATCAGATCTTTTATTATGATTGTAGGGGACTGATAGGTGGTATAAGAAGCTTGAGAAAATATAAAAGAAATTTTGTAGTGGCCATTGTAATGAAGGTGAGTCTGAATGATCAGTAAAAGGATTACCTTGCTGTAGTGATGACCTAGTTGAAATTAGATAATATAAACTTGGAAGTTTTTTGCTGTTATTTAAAGTTCATTTTAATTACATTTTGTCACAATGAAAATTCAACTTTTCTCTTTCCAACTTTCTGTACTCTCTTATCTGCCCTTCGCCCTATTGAACCAGTGAAAAAGGAAGATAAGCAGAACTTTCATAGCAGATACATGTAGTCAAGCAGAAAAAATTCCAATGGTTCATATCCAAATAAATATCATCTCTGTCAAGAAGTGAGTAGTAAGTTTCATCAAAGTGGTTTGCCTCTACAATATTGTTGGATGACATACATGGTGGATCCAGTTTGTACATTTGTGTGATTTTCTTCCACAGCACTACTCAGTAACAAATAACCGAGGCAACAAGAGGTCTAAGTACTCCAAGGTTGAAATGTGGCAAGACCCAAGAATAGGTAGAACAAGGGGACAAAGAATTTGAGAATAGAGAACTTGTAACATTTAACTAGTTATCTATAGATATAGGATCTATATAGATATAGATAGATATAGATATAGTTATAGATTTGGGACAGGAAAAAAAATTAATATTGAACAGGGAGAATGAGTTGTAAGGCCTTGAGTTCAAAATGAAAGCAAATAATAGATTTAGAAGAGGCATAGGGATAATTGGAATGATAAAAAGATCAGATATAGGCATTTCAATCTTCTTTATCACTAAAATATACCTTTCACATCACAGGGATTAGGAAAGTAGCACCCATCAATCTGGAAAATCTGTATAAAAATTTTTGGTCTTCCCTTGATACTAAAAAAGCTGTCTGAATTATTATGGTTTTAAGAAATATCAAAAGATAATATATGTTGATATTTTGCAATACTATTCACATATTTTATACATTTCTGAATTTCTAAATTTATTCTGTGTCATTGGTCTTCCTGTGGCTTCCCCAAATTTCCCCCAAAATTCCTTTTTAATTTCTTATGTTGACCCACAATATTTCAAATTGTAGAGGGGAAAGTTGCAATGTGGAAGAGATGCTTGTACTTGTGAAGTGATGATCAACAGTTATGATTAAGGTAGAATGAAGGAGTTGGCCATTAGAGTTGAGACAGGTAATGAGAAGTCAGATAGTTGAGGGAATTTCAGCTTAAATGTTGAAATCCCCTGGTGTAAAAGACGACATAGGAACTTTAGGATGATTGATACAGTGGCTATCTTTACTATTCTAAGGATTCATCCTTTAGATTTGAACTTTGAAAGCTGCTCATCTGGGTTTGGGTGAAAAATTGCTTTCACCACCTAACAGCAAAAGGCAAAGCAGCTAGTTGCCATTGGAACATCTCGGGCTTTGACTACCTTCTAGTGGCCAGAGGGAATATTGAAGCTTACTTAAAAGTTAATAAAAGTAGATCTAGAAGGAAATAGGTCCAGCAGAGCACACTTAGGGGCTGACTTAAAATGTCACATCCTTTCTCTCCCCTTCTCCCCACGCTACAAAACAGGGCTTGATTTATTTTTTGTTGATTATCTAGACTTAATCAAGTTCTTAAGAAAGTCTTAATAATGTAGATTAAACTTAAAATGTTTATTCTTATAACTAGTAGTTAAACATTTACTGGCACACCACTGGCAAAAAATCGCTAAAAGGAGAAACCCTGTTAAGAAGCCCATTCCTATTAAGATAGCAAGCTTTTTTTTTTTTAATATAAAGCCTAAATTTTCCTCTTTGCAACTTTCACTCACAACTTCTAGTTCTGAATTCTGAGGTTGTGCAGAACAAATCTAAATAGATCTTTCACATGAAAGCTTTTAAATACTTAAATATAATTGTCATGTCTTCTGAGTCTTTTCTTCTCCAACCTACACATCATTTAAACAGTGCTTATAGGTCCTTCAGGTCCTTCAGTAACCTAGTTGCCCCTCTACCAGTTGCTCTTTAGTTTATTAACATCTTTCCAAAGTTCTTTTTTTAAATAAAATTCTGTTTGCCTTAATTTCCTCATCTTTAAAATAGATTGGAGGAGGAAATAGCAAACCACTCCACTATCTTTGCCCAAAAAGTCCCAGGAAGAGCTTTTATAATGGAGGGGGAAATGGAGGATGACAGGCAATGCATGAACCTTATTCTCATTGGAATTGGCTCAAAGAAGAAATAATATACACACTCACTTGAATATAGAAATCTATCTTATCCAACAGGGAAGTTGGAAGAGAAGGGGATAAAGAGAAGAAGCTGTAGAGCTGATGGGAAGGGAGAATGAATGGATTTAAGACAGGCAGTGATCAGTAGCAAAAATGACAAAACAGGGGTAGCTAGGTGGTACAGTGAATACAGCACCAGCCCTGAAGTCAGGAGGACCTGAGTTCAAATTTGACCTCGGACATTTAACATTGCCTAGCTGTGTGACCTTGGGCAAGTAATTTAATCCCAATTGCCGGGGGGAGGAGGGAGATGACAAAACAAACCAAAACAACCAGTAGAATTCTGGAAGCATTGACTCAACAGTCTGATGATTGGCAGCTAGGCCCTGCTCTGGCTCAACTTGATTTTTACAATAATAATAAAGTAGCAATTGGTTAGTTGCAGTGGAATTAAATACAAATTAGATCATTAAAGTGGTTAGCATTTCTTCTAAATTGTACCAAAATATTTGGAAGCACTGATTTGAGAAGTACTTATAGGCAAATTGAAGAGAGGAAACTGTTTCACAGGCATATAATCACTCCTCATAAAAACTGTGTGTGTGTGTGTGTGTGTGTGTGTGTGTGTGTGTGTGTGTGTGTGTGTGTGTGTGTGTGTACTCTTCTGTACAAGCCCTTCACATTTCTGGGTAGGCATATTCTCTATTCACTAAATACTCTCCTAGGATTACTTGCTGACTAGGAGGGGGGAAGGGAAGAAAGGAAGAAAAATTTGGAACACAAGGTTTTGCAAAGATGAATATTGAAAACTATCTTTGCATGAATTTTTTTTGGGGGGGGAATCTATTTAAATACTCTCTTAGGGCTTAACCTTTTTCCTCTAGTGACCCTTTTTTTGCCCAGGAAAGTTTATGTGACTTTGGTATAAAAGTATGTGAAATGGATATAAAAACCAAACATTTACTGAAAATAAATCATAAAGAAATTTATTTTAAAATAATTCTTTGGTATACATATAATTTTACCATTTCTTAAAGTTTAAAACAAATTTGCATACTGAGATTGATGAGCTTATTTATTTTTACATAAAAAATTAAATCTTGGCCAATTACTGTTGACAAATTATAGTTTAATGCTTCAGAGAGGACCTTACTATCTGGTACCTTATCTTGCCAGTCAGAATCTTACTATAACAAATTCAAATGGAAGTGATTCAGTTTCCTGAATGGTACTGGTAGACTGTCCAGTTTTCACAGGCATA
Organism: Myrmecobius fasciatus; assembly: GCA_023553655.1. Lineage (NCBI taxonomy): Eukaryota > Metazoa > Chordata > Mammalia > Dasyuromorphia > Myrmecobiidae > Myrmecobius > Myrmecobius fasciatus. The sequence goes on along the minus strand of JAJPUD010000210.1, from coordinate 677,164 downwards.
TAACAATGGGATAAGCACAATGCCTCTGTCCCATTATGCCAGAGACTGAACCCTAAAACCATGACCCTTTTAACCTTCCCC
>JAJPUD010000210.1:660402-672083 GCA_023553655.1 Myrmecobius fasciatus | reverse complement strand
TTGATGACCTGCTGGACAGGTCACCATTACTGAGAACTACTAACTTCATGGCAGAGTCCAAAACATTTTGAATTCATGACATAATCTACTAGTTCACCTTAGTTCTATTATTCAAGATCCATGCATCCATTTTAGCCAAAACTATTTTCTATTTACTTTGTGTATATTTATATGTGAAGATGTTATTTTTAAAAATAGGATGTTAGCTCCTTAAGGGCAGGGATTGCTTTAGTTTTGTCTTTGCATTTCTGGTGCCTAATATGTACTAGGTGATTATTAAATTGCTTACTGATTGACATCAAAAAGGACAAAATTGTTAGTTTTATCATGCAAAAATTGTACTAGATTGTAAAGAGAAAGTGTAGAAAAGATTTTCAGCCTGATAAGTCTGGCATCCAAGATATCTAAGAACTGACACAAATATATAGCACCAAAAGTTGTTACCAACAGATAAGTAGTCTAATAATAGCAACAGTTTTCAAAAGAATTGCAAACTACAAACAACTATATTCTAAATCAGTAACAATAACAGAAATTCAAATTGAAACAACTATACATTTTTATCTCATACAATGCAAATATGACAAAAATGAGGACAGTTTACATTGGAGAAGATGTGGGTAAACAGACAGACTACAGTGGAACTATGCAGTGGCATACTGGTTTGGGATATCAATTGAAATTATTCAAGAAAAGTGACTAAAATGCCCTTGTTCCATGAATTCAGAGCAGTCCCATGATCCCCCTATTAGTCATATATCCTAAGGAAGTCAAAGATGGAAACAAAAATCCAATACATTCTCAGCAACACACTTTATGATAAAGAATCTGAAACAAAATGAATAACAATCAATTGGGGATTGATTGAAAAAAATTAGAATATATGAAAACAATGAAATTACATAGTATACTAAGAAGTGAGGAATATGAGAGATTTAAAGAAATTAAGAGTATGAGCATGTTCTTATTTCATAGTAAAATAAGCAGAACTAAAAGACTAAAGAGAAATTTTTAAGTTTTTTTTGTTTTTGTTTTTCCCTGAGGCATTTGGGGTTAAATGGCTTTCCCAGGGTCACACAGCTAGGCAGTGTTAAGTGTCTAAGACCACATTTGAAGTCAGGACCATCCTGACTTCAGGGCTGGTGCTCTATCCACTGTGCCACCTAGTTGCCCCCAACTTTAAGTCTTAAAGGATGGCTTTACCTGCATGAAAGTGGGAGTCATCCAATAGCAAGTAGCTAGTTTTCTGGTAACCTAAATACCTCCAATCCCACTTACCTAAATATTACTATGATGATTAATATAGCTTGGCATTTACAAACTGCTTTAAGGTTTGCAAAGTGCTTCACATAAATGACTTCATTTTATTCTCACAATAACATTGGGAGGGAGGTACTAATATTATCCTTATTTTTTTTTCTACTGTGTCTCACTCTCTGTGATTCCATTTGGGGTTTTCTTAGAGATTTTCTTTTACAGGGGGGTGGAGCCAAGATGGAGGAGTGAAAAGGTGACTCCCTGCATCCTTCTCCGAACTTCTCTCAAATCAACAATAAAATAAGCCTCTGAACTGATCTTCAAGTCAAGGATTCAGGAAATATTTGGATACTGCTTGCAGATATCTCTGAAAAACTTTACATCAGGTTTGTCTAGCTTGGACAGAGGGATAAACAGAGGACTCTGGTGTCAGAGAACTCTGGTGGAGGCCGGAAGTGAGGGTGGGACTCAGCTCAGCTCAGACTGGCAAAAAACTCCAAACTCCAAATTCCAAACACCTGGAGTTTATCTGAGGCACTCGGGACACTCTGCCCTGATTGGGGGGCAGGTATTCTGGCAAACTTGCCTTGTTTAAGGAGTAATTCGCACTTAGTCCTAGCCCCCACCGGCCCAGCACCTTAAATTAATTTACCGAAGCGCCTCAGGGCAAAATCTTCAGCCGGCCGTTTCAGCCGCCGTTTTTTTTTTTTCCCTACCTTAAAGAGATATTCACGCTGTCTAAAAAAAAAAATGAAGAGGCAAAAGAGAGCTCTCACCATAGACAGCTTTTATAAAGAGAAAGAGAAGACTCCAGATCCAGAGGTTCCTTTAGACATAACTCCAGAGAAAATCAGCAAGGACCATCACTGGTCCCTGTTTCAAAAGGCCTTTCTGGAAGATTGCTTAAAGAACCTAATAAAAGAGCTGGAGGATAAATGGGAAAATAAATTGAAATTAGTGCAAGAAGGATACAATATCTTGCAAGAAGGATATGATGCCCTGCAAAAGAGATATGAAAAAGACACCAATCTATTGAAAAATAAAATTAGTGAAGTGGAAAAAGAGTGCAATGAACAAAAAAATTCAATTGACCAGTTACAAGTGGAGCTTAAAAAGGTAACTGAAGAAAACAACACTTTAAAAATAAGAATTGAACAAATGCAAGTGAATGACTCACTAAGACTTCAAGAATCAGTCAAACAAAAACAAAAAAATTAAAAATTAAAAAATTAGAAAAAATTAGGAGATTTTCTTTTACAGATCATTTTACAAATGCAGAAACTGAGGCAAAAGGTTAAGTGACTTTCGAAGGGTCATACAGCTAGTTTCAGGTTAAATTTGAAGTCAGGACTTCTTGACTCCAATTTCAACTCTCTATCCAGTACACCACTTATCTTTAGCCAATAAGGGTAAAACTAGGAGGAAGATTCCTGAGGGCATTAATTCTACCCTGATATTTTAAAACCTAATTCTACTTTATATCCTAATTCTTTTCTAAAACTATTTAAAGTCATATATGTTTTTAACCTCTGTATTATTTGCTTCTGACACACCCTCTACTTGTTATTTTTGTGGAATTAGGTGGGATCTAGTTCTCTTATTTAAAATGTGATGTATTACAAAAATGTAATTAAGAGACTGTAAGTAAAGTTATACCCAAGTATTACCTGAGTGATGAATCCTCAAAGTCAAATTTAGGAAACGATACAACTGATAACCTAAGTATAGAATAATAGGATTTATAGTTGAGAAAGAACATACAGAGCCCAACCCTTACATGAGGCATGATCTTAATCTACCTCATATTTACCAAATCATCCATCTAGGCATGGCTTAAAAGTTCCTACTGGTTTCCAATTTTCTGTGAACTATTATATCTGCTCTATAAATGATGCCTTGGTCAGACAGGTAATAGTTAACTATCTAAAGGGAAGCTTAAATGCCCAGCAAAGTGACTTCTGATCATTGAAACAATCTGATATAATATTGCTAATGATCAACTTTACACATGCTAGATTGTTAGTCTTTATAACTGCTACATGAATATTATACTACAAGACAATATAGAATAAAAAATACACAATAAAAAAATTATAGCTAACATTTATATAGGTCCTACTTTACCCCATGCGCTGTTAAAAGTATTAAAAAAACAAAACAACAACAACAACAACAAAAAAAAAAAAACCACAGGGATAACCCCAGACATTAATCTATTCCTACATTGAGTCTGAACTGGATCCTATGTTCTCCAAAGTTCATGTTGTGGTTTCAGGGCACTGCTGATTTAGGGAGACTTACCAGATGTTCATGTCTGAGAAATATAGATAGTCTGGAGCTGGCAGAGAGGGAACCTTGTCTTGAGATTAATGTGAAAGAAACTTATCTGAATCTCAAAGGCTCAGGGTTGTGATTTATTTTCAGAGAGGAGACTTGTTTGCATATTTTGGTTAAAAAAATTTTCCTGCGTGCATCGAGAAGTCTATCTAATTAGGATTTCTGGCATATGTGTTAGCATATTTAATGGTAAATTGGCTCTATACATGTACCATATTTTAATTGGCAATTTAATATTTTGGAAAACAAACAATTCTTCATTTTAAAAGCTATAATTATCAGAGATCTTTTTCTCTTATATTAATCCAAAAGATTATTTCATATCATTTCTACATTGTCTTATTTTTTAACATGATTGGCCTATCAAATGTTGTGAGGGATAACTATTCTTTGCCCCCATAATCTTATTTTTCCCAGATTAAATACTACTTTTCCTTCAATTGATCCTTTTGTGACATGGATTAGAGTCTTCTTGCTATCCTATTTACCCTCTTGTGGACAAAGACTATCATCACCTCCCTGTGTTCTAGTCTTCTATTAATGCAGTCTAAGAATCTCTACAACAGAGGTTTGTGGTTTGTTCTTAAAGAAAGATATTACTGACACACTTGTGTTAATAATATTTTATTGCTTACATTGATAAGCATAAATCTAATAAATGTTTGATTCTCATTAATTAGCATAAATTACATCCCATTCCCAGGGGCTCACACTGGTGCTGGACTTAGTACAGACCCTCAGTCAGCTTTAGCCCTACTGCAGTTCAGAACTCCCTCACATCCCCATTAAGGGCCACCAAAAATGATGAGGTATGAGAAAAGGGGTGAGGGGACCCCCTCTGGTCAGTTCCAGATTTTGTGGAGGAATCCACAAACCCTAAGGAATGAGGCAAGGGATTTATGGCAAAATGAGTTTATTATAGCAGAGAAGCAATTCCTGAAAGGGGAGAAGTAAAGGTGGGTTATTAGCAAAGATTGGTTACCACTGAGCTGAGCATGGCTCAGTGGGCCTTTTCCTGATAGGAATTAGCCAAGATGGGTTTACACTGAGCAACAGCTCAGTGGGCTTTTCCTGGTGTAGGAATAAGCAAACACTAGGGTTCAGAATAGTCCCTTTTATTTTGCTTTCTAAGGCATCAGGCTAGGGAGATTAAGGACTAGTTTCTGTAAAAGGCAGTGATTATGACCTAGGCCAAGATTTCGATTGAATTGTAAGTGAAGATCTTGAAAGTTTCCCTATAAATAGGTGGATGGAGATCCCATTTAGGACAGGAGATTCATGGCCTCTCCAGACCACCATTGGGGAGGGGGGGGAGAGGGGGATGGTACACAATCAAGGACACACAATTAAGGGGGACACAGTTTACATCAACACTAAATATTTTATTTTGTATATTTGTCCCATTATTACTCCCATGCTAGGATTTTTAAACTGTCAAATATACTTGGTGGAAAAAAAGCAAAAAGGAGTTGCACCTGAAGATAGTTTACCCCACATAACTCTATTCAAAACTTCAGGGTTCCAAGTCCACTCATACTCTGGGCTACCAGTAGTAGCTGCAGCAATCCAATTATATTGTTATCAGATTAGCTTATTACTTTTGTGTGCATCAAGTTGATCAATGTATCAGCCTGAAACAGACTGTGTACTTTAACTAAATTTTTGCAATTATTCACTCTATTGAAGTTTACATCATTTGATGCCCTAGTAAATTGACCTGCCTGAGCATCTATCTTGAATCCCTCCAGATTTACACACAGTGGCACTCAGACAAGCAGAGTCCAGTTAAAGGAACTAACTACATTCTCACAGCATGTGAAATAACCAGATTTACTCCTCTAGACCAAAAACCCAATGTGCAAGTTCAGGAAAAAAATCCATAAAGATTTACAAGACAAAGGAAAGAGAGCTTAGCCATCTGACATGGCAGGGTGTAATTATGTGGTAAATACATTCTTAGTGCTTTGCCTTTTAGTGAACCTGTTGCAAAATTACTCCTGCAGGCTGGCAAGGTATCAGGTTTAATACCAGCAAGGTTTTAAAGTTGCTGCTACATTAGGGTTTCTACAGTTAAAGGTTGGGCAACTTTTTTGAATCATTACTGCCAGAGGTAGACTATTAACTATCAGTAACAAATACCAAGTCTTGCAGCTGCTCTTTACCACATGGCTTTATTGGCTATTCAAAGATTAGAGACAGATTTGATCTTTTCTTTTTCTGGCAAATATTTGTTTTTCCCAATAGTATTTTATTTTTCCAATTATATATAAGTTTTTAACATTCATTTTTGTAAGATTTTGAGTTCTAAATTTTTTCTCCCTCTGTTTCTTATTTCCCCCTTCCCAAGACAGCAAGCAATCTGATATAGGTTATTTTCATATCAGTCATATTATGAAAGAAAAATCAGAACAAAAGTGAAAAAACACAAAAAAGGGAGAAAAAGTGAAAATAGCTTGCTTCTATCTGCATTCAGTCTCCATAGTTCTTTCTCTGGATGTGGATGGCATTTTCCATCCTAAATCTAAAACCCAAGAATGGTCTTGTGCATCACTGTAAAGCTGAGAAAAGCTATGTCTAACACAATTGATCATCACATAATCTTGTATCCTTATTTATATGTATGTTTTTAAAGCAAATATAAGTTAACTGTTGAATCAGAGATGGTCCTGTCTACATCACTCACTTTTCCTCAGGATAATAATTTGCATTTGTGAAATCAGAATTAAATCCTTGAGAACTTTCCATCCTTCCTGGATCTTAACCACCATTTTTCTGAAATTTTTGTAATCTTGGTTTTTAAAAAGTGTAAAGTACAGGTAATAGAATTCCATTGTATCATATATATCATTCTTTTTTTGTTCTTTAATAAGGAATCATTCACATTTTTTATATTTGCCACATTCATAAGAAAATGAAGAAATTTTCTGCAGCAGTCTTGGGCACTGGATAAATGTCTCTTTACAAAGCCTGCCCCAAGAACTGGTATATATTAGGTTTGCCTCTGATCCATATACCTTACATACTACAGATCTAGAAGTGAAGAAAACTGATAGGACCTCATAGCTCAAGAAAGATGTAAGATTCTTCTTTTTAGCTATAATATCAAAATTCCAACCTCGGGACTAACTCAAACTTCAAAGATCTTGAGTCCCAGTTGTTTTTACACTGGTAATATCAGCAGAATGACTGAATGTAGAGAATGGCTCCCATCTATCAAAAGTGTAGAGAAACACATTACAAACTGAAAAGTGTTAAAGGATACCCTTCCCCACTTTTTTTTAAGAGTTTTGATGCTACTTGAGAGCCAATTATACATCAAATTTTAGAAATTCAACAGGACAAAATTAGGAAGATTTGGGTTCTTGACCTGAATGACATGCTGATGTATATTGGCTATGTGATACTGGGCAAGTCATTTAATCCAGGACTTCTTAAACTTTTTGTTTCCTTCTTTCCTAATAATTTGCCCAGGGTTGCACAGCTAGGAAAACTGTTAAGGATTAAGTGTCTGAGGCCATATTTGAACTTAGGTTCTCCTGACTCCAGAACCAGTACTCTATCCACTATGTCATCTAGCTGCCCCTTCTTACATTTTTTCACTTGCAACTCCTTTTTGTCTGAGAAATTTTTATGTAACCCCAGGTATATAGGTATATAAAACAGGTATACAAATCAAACATTTACTGATATAAAAGATCACAGTTTCTCAGCTCTCACACTCAGTTACGTGACTCCATATGGGATCACTACCTACAGTTTAAGCTTTGACTTAATCCATCAGTTTCTAAGCAATTCTCTAAAACTAAATTGCAGCAGTATCAAATTATATTGGCAAAGATAGTTTCCTCACTCTTGAGTTTCTTAATGACTATGGAATCACAGATATTTATCTAATCCACTTTCAGACAGATAAGTTTTAGGTAAGGATTGTTCATATTCTTGTGGTTCTAACTTACCACAAAAGGCACTCACTTAAAAAGCATTTACAGCTAAGTAGTAAGGAAGATTAATAAGCCACTCAACCTAAAGAGAGCACAAGAAAAAGAAGTGGTCTTATGACATGGACCCAGAGATTATAGAAATATGAGTATAGGTGATGATTCCAAAAAGGAGACTATAAAGTAGGACTGAGACAGTTTGAGAATCAAGTGCCATGAAAACCCAAAGAGGGCAAAATATCCCGAAGGAAAAGAAAGTGATAGGGATTAGAGGTAGTGTGATTGGGGAATTCCTCAACTCAGAAATCCGAAAATCTTCCTGAGAGAGTAATACAGTAATTCTTCCCTCTGATCCATTTTGACTAGAAGCAAATAGAGTGAAAGGCAAAGTTAGAAAACAAAAGTTTTCTCAGATTGGCTAAGATGACAGGAAAAGATAATGATAAATGTTGGAGGGGATATAGGGAAACTGGGACACTAATGCATTGTTGGTGGAATTGTGAATTGATCCAGCCATTCTGGAGAGCAATTTGGAACTATGCCTAAAGGACTGTCAAACTATGCGTATCCTTTGATCCAGCAGTATCTCTACTGAGCCTGTATCTTAAAGAGATCTTAAAAGAGTGAAAGGGCCCCATGTGCAAAAATGTTTGTGGCAGCCCTTTTTATAGTGGTAAAGAACTGGAAATTGAGTGAATGCCATCAGTTGGAGAATGGCTGAATAAGATATGAATGTTATGGACTATTATTGTTCTGTAAGAAACAACCAGCAGGATGATTTCAGAGAGGCCTGGAGAGACTTGCATGAACTGATGCTGAGTGAAATGAGCAGAACCAGGAGATCATTATATATGGCAACAACAAGACTATATGATGATCAATTCTGATGGACATGGCTATCTGCAACAATGAAATGTCTCAAACCAGTTCCAATTGTTCAGTGATGAAGAGAGCCAAATACACCCAGATACGACTAGAGGGACTGAATATGGATCACAACATAATATTTTCTTTTTTTATTTTATTTTGTTTTTTATTTTTTTCTTTATTAAAGTTTTTTATTAGCAAAACATATGTATGGGTAATTCTTCAACATTGACCCTTACAAAGCTTTCTGTTACAAATCCCCCCCCCAGTCCCCACTCCTCCCCTAGATGGCAGGAAATCCACTACATGTTAATTATGTTAAAATACTTGACAAATTGAATATATGTATACATATTTCCACGCTTATATTGCTGTGCAAGAAAAATATCTACAAGAAAAAAATCAGAGAAAGGAAACACAATGCAAGCAAACATCAATAGAGAGCATGAAAATGTTATGTTGTGGTCCACATTTCATATCCCTCTCTCTGGGTGTATATGGCTTTTTATCAGTTCATGCAAGTCTCTCCAGGCCTCTCTGAAATCGTCCTGCTGGTCGTTTCTTATAGAACAATAATATTCCATACCATTCATATACCATAATTTATTCAGCCATTCTCCAATTGATGGGCATCCTTTCAGTTTCCAGTTTCTAGCCACTACAAACAAGGGCTGCCACAAACATTCTTGCACAGGTGGCAACATAATATTTTCACCTTTTTTTATTTTTATTTTTTTTATTTTATTTGCATAACATATGTGTGGGTAATTCTTCAACAATAACCCTTACATAGCTTTCCGTTACAAATTTTTCCCCCCAACTCCCCACCCCTTCCCTAGATGGCAGGATATCCACTACATGTTAATTATGTTAAAATATTGGCAAATCGAATATATGTTTACATATTTCCAAACTTATCATTGCTGTGCAAGAAAAATCTTATCTACACAAACGATATATCAGATAAAGGAAGCACAATGTAAGCAAACATCAAGGAGTATGAGAATGTTATATTGTGGTCCACATTTTGCATCCCTCTCTCTGGGTGTATATGGCTTTCTTCAGTGAACAATTAGAGGTGGTTTGAAACATTTCATTGTTGAAGAGAGCCATGTCCATCAGAATTGATTGTCATATAGTACTGTTGTTGCCGTGTATAATGATCTGGTTTTGCTCATTTCACTCAGCATCAGTTCATGTAAGTCTCTCCAGGCCTCTCTGAAATCATCCTGCTGGTCATTTCTTACAGAACAATAATATTCCATAATATTCATATACCACAATTTATTCAGCCATTCTCCAATTGAAGGGCATCTATTCAATTTCCAGTTTCTAGCCACTACAAAAAGGGCTGCCACATGCTTGCACATATGGGGCCTTTTCCTTCCTTTATGATTTCTTTGGAATATAAGCCCAATAGAAATGCTGCTGGGTCAAAGGGTATGCACAGTTTGATAACTTTTTGAGCATAGCTCCAAATTGTTCTCCAGAATGGCTGTATCCGTTCACAGCTCCACCAACAATGCATCAGTGTCCCAGCCTTCCCACATCCCCTCCAACATTCATCATTAACTTTTCCTGTCATTTTAGCCAATCTGACAGGTGTTTCACCTTTTTTGTTGTTGTTGTTTGCTTTGTTCTGTTTTGTTTTTCCTTTCTCATTTTTCTCCCCTTTTTGATCTGTTTTTTCTTGTGCAGCATGATAAATGTGGAAATGTTTAGAATTGCACATTTAACTTATATTGAATCACTTGCTTGTCTAGGGCAGGAAGGTTGGGGGAAGGGATGGAAAAAATTTGGAATACAAGGTTTTGAAAGGGTGAATGTTAAAAACTATCTTTGTGTGTATTTTGAAAATAAAAAGCTATCAATAAAAACTTTTTTTAAAGGATAAAAAGGTTTAACTGGAATCAGCTAATGGGCAGTAACAGTGAATAGCAAGGGTTAAGTTCAAAGATAGATATATATTTATAACAGAATTTTACCCAGAGTTGGGTGACATTGCTAAAAGGTATGTAAAAGATCAACAGGTGAAGCTGGTCAGGCATTTTCCTAATTTAGGAGTTTGAACAATAAGGACAGGGTGTTAAGTTATTTTGGGAGAATGTGATTAACTTCAGGAGTTGTTAAAGATCAAGTTCTCATTCAGATAAGGTAATCAGTAGATAATCTTATTAGAATACCTTTTAGGACTCCTTCAAGAGAGAATCCATTGGACAGATTCCACAATTGAATAAAATACAGCCCGAGAGTTTATTTCTATTTGTTTCTTTGACCTCTAAGGTTACTTTTTCTGAGGGGTAAATATTTCTTGGAAATTCATAGTTTATTTCCTCCAATGTCAAAAACTACAAAGAAGTTAAGAATTGAGGAATGGCCATAGGATTTGTGCGGTATGAAGAAATAAGCACTGACTACAGAATCAGAAAACCCTGGCATAAAAAAAGGTCAAAGAATCCTGTAAAGAAGATGGTCAGGTTATTGTTTTAATTAAGGGATGGGTAGATGTATGAATATATTAGGAAATACAAAAGGGAACTGGTGGAAAAAGAGAAAAAACAGAATGCTTCACAAATTTGCCGAAAACTTAGAGTCCCTAAATTGCTAACTTTGGTTTAGCTCTGAATTTAATGATGTGGAGATTGCAATTATCCCACCTACAATAAAGAGACTGAAACAGAGTTCTGAGCCAATGACACTTTATTACCCCTAATGAAATGGACCTGAAATTTTCCTCATAATTCGCAATCTTCCTCCTTCTAGGGCCCTATTTTTATAGGGCTAAATGCCCAAACATTCAAGAACAGTATAATACAAAATAATTCCAATGATTGACATATGATGCATAAGCTAAGATAAGTAAAATAATGCATCAGGAAGACTTTCTGAGCTTCTGGCTTTTGAATTTTGCAGCAAACCAGGAGTCCATGGAAAGCCTTTGAGATTGCCAGAAGGAGCCATTGCCTGATAAGAGTCCTTGGCTGACAAGAGTTGGGGGTCTTGGACTGAAGAAAACCCTCAAAAAAAAAAGCACAGATGCTGTCACACCGATACAAAGTTTCCCACAGAAGACCACCTGCAGCATCTGTCTGACATTCTTCTCAAAATCTGTCACCCTCAGGGGCAGCTAGGTGGCGCAGTGGATAGAGCACCAGCCCTGAAGTCAGGAAGACCTGAGTTCAAATCTGGTCTCAGACACATAACATTCCCTAACTGTGTGACCCTGGGCAAGTCACTTAACCTCAATTGCCTCAGCAAAAAGCAAAAAAAAAAAAAAAAAAA
>JAJPUD010000210.1:645613-660302 GCA_023553655.1 Myrmecobius fasciatus | reverse complement strand
CTGAATGCAGGAAAGTCTCCCACAATTTCCCTGGCTTCAGTGTATACCTGTCAAAGCTATCTGCTGTCTGTAAGGAGCTCAACCCCTAGAACTTGAAGAACCCTGTAGGACAAAGCTACTGTCAAAAGCACTAGCAAGTGTCTAAGCTCTTCTCTAAGAAGGATCAGACCTCCTTCCATATAGCTTGTACTGAAGGTCAGGAGCATGTAACTCACACTTTTTTGTCCATTGAAGAGGTTGCTCAGAGCTGCAGTGAAAAACTCCAGGACTCCAGGACACAGTACCTCATTTGAGAAAGAAGATCAAGGAATGGAAGGAACTGAAATTTTCAAGTGGAATCCACTTAGCTGACCAGGTCTCAGACCAGTCTAAAGATATGCTAATCAAGATAGTCTCAAAGGCAGGCAATGGAGGCTGATAAAGAGTAGCATCTCTTATCATTCTAAACAAACAGAATAATCTGGGAGAACTAGCTTATTTGATTATGTGTGATAAATAGCTGGATGGGCTCCTCCCAAGTAAGAGAAGAGAATAAGCTGGTTTCAAAGTTCACATCAATATGATTCTATCAAAATGATTAATACTGATTGGAATAGAATAGGGGTCTAAATGAATTATTTCTCACATTCAAAGGTAGACCCTGAGAAAATAATCTTCAGAAAATCAGAGAATCTATGTTCAATTTACTGAAGTGAAATAAATGAAAAAAGATAAATCATTGATTTAAAATACTTTATTCATTTTTTTCAAATACAAATGACTGATGATCCTACTCAAAAATTTACAATCACTAGACATCTTAAGGATTATAAAAATAGCCAAACCAGTTACAATGGATTCTGAATTATTTTCTATGTACCAATTATGTTAGAGGCTGTATGTAGTCAGATATTGTTGAATACTTTGTTAAAACAGAGTAATTCTTTGGTTAATCTTGGATTTGGAAAAAAACACAGCCAAAAAAAAAAAAAAAATCACAGCAGCCATTAAAAACCAATGATTGTGTGTTCTATTCTACAGGATAGAATAACAAAGGTTTAAAAGGCTAGGATTGCTTTAAGTCTTTGTATTTTCAGTACCTAACTCAGAATCTGATACAAAGAAGAATTTTAAGAAATGCTTACTGAATTAAATTAAAATTATTTGTAAATCTCAGCAATTTAGTTTGGAAATTTTTTTATTTGTAAAATAAACTGTTAACACTTCAATGTTCTCTTTGTGTTTTCTTTCCTTTTGAGAATGGTGGCAAAGATGATCACAGTGTGCAAATTGCTTTCTAAATGAAAACAAACACAATAAACATAGAAGCTGATAGAATATAGTTTGAGAGACTGCTTGAGCTTCTCCTGAAAGTAAAATATATATATGTATAGTCTTTATATTCTACTTTCTTAAAAGAACTCAATCTTCAATGCAATTCAACAAACATTTATTATGCACCTACTATATTTAAGGCACTTATACCAGGTACTGGTTACACTTGATTTCCAATACCTAGAAACATTTAATTTAGTAAAAAAGAATTAAATGAAGTAATAGGTATGAAAATATACAATATTTCAAATAATTCTTAGACAACAGAAAGTCACAAGATTCCTGATATAGACAAATTCTAAGCTTACAGTTATAACCATATTAATTACAGTAGCAGCAATAAAAATTAAGTGAATTCTCCAATAATAAATCTTTTAATTTTACTAATATAGAAAAGTATTTAATGGAAGTCAAATGGTAAAGTAAAAGAGATCAACATATCCTTTCATTGCATAGGAGAAAAGAGTTGCTCTTGAATCAGTTTTTGTTGGATTACATTGCAGGGCAATATCTATTTATAAACTTGATTAAACATTTTTAAATTTTAAAGCACAATTTATATCCTTTCTCCAGCAAAATATTTCCTGATTGAATTAATCACGCCCAAATGTGTGGGTTTCCTTTGGTTTATCAATCCGATAGAGAACCTCCGCAGGTAGGAAATACCCAACATACTCTACTGTATCTGGAGTGGTGTCATAGTGATAGTGTCCTCCTTCTCCATGATGACTAAAACAATGAGTATGTTCTAATCGCAAATCAAACCCCTAGAAAAGAAATCACATGTTAAAATATTAATTATAACAAATTTTTGTACAGAATTTAGACAAAAGATCACAATGCTAATTTTTATCTATATGAAGGAATTTCCATATATAAGGCCACTTTAGTTCTTTAATAAGAAAAAGCTAGTTTGCTAATTCAACTTTGTAGGAAAATTAGAGACATGAGATAAGTAAAGCAAATTTTTCTCTGGAAAACATTGCAAAACTTTTCTGGAGAGGTTGAATTACATTCTTGAAAACAGAATAGAATCATCAACCAACTGATTAGAGTGGTTATTGAAGATTTCACTAGTAATAGCAGTTAACAGAAGAATAGTCCTATAGCCCACTTTCATTTTTCTCATACACAATAATTTTAAAAGACTCTAATTATTTCTCCAAAACTAAGCCATACATTTAATAAAAATACATAATCAGGTTAAAAAGTGGAATGTCCTAAACATAAACCTTTGTCATTTATTTTGATATTTCAATGGATCTGTGATATCAAAGTGAATAATCCTTCTAATGATATCAACCAACTTATCCAGATCTTTTTATCCAATACAATTCTTATCCATGTCTTCCAATAAATCTTCAAAAGAAGATTCACTCAATGTGTTAGGTGACTTCCTCTATATCTCTTTACATTGTGGAACATGTAGGCTATCCATTAGTTATATAATGGTCTCACTTCAACTTGGCCTGCCAGGTTACCTTTCTAGTCATCCCTTTCATGTCTCCTTAATATCTTTAATGCTGATTCTCTTGCAAAATTCTTCACTAGTAATATAGTGTGGGCCAGTTATGATCACTGTGTGTATTTCCATTGCCTTCTGGGTAACCTGTATCTTTATTTGGAGACTGTGATCATGCTTCACTTTCATATAGCACCAGTGATGAATATTGATGTTTAAAAGATGGACTTCTGCTTCAAAGGGAAGCATTAAAGTACTGGAATATTCCAAATAAAATCCAGTTTATTCTCCTAATATTTAATTTTGGAGCTAGTTTATTAACTATCTGAAGGATCTATCCAATATATGTGATGGAAATGTCTCTAGACAACAGGAAGACAAACTTCAACCACTTAGACTTCCCTGTCTGGATAGTAAGGTTGAAGTCTCTTGAATAATAATGCAGGTGACTCTGCAATGGTTTAGACTTAATGCAATTAATAGCATGTTATCTGCAAACAGGAACATTTGAAGGACCCTTACTATATATAGGAAATCAATTCTTGAATTGGATGTACTTAATAACAGTGGCAAATAGTTTGGATAAGGTTATCACCCTAGTCTATATCTTACTTTACATGAATAAATCAGTGTCAAAGTTATCTCTTATTACATCTTTCAAAGAATTTTCTATGCTTTTGACATACACATGGGAAATACCTTGTTGGAGGAGAGCAAGTGAATTACAATATGTAAAATGCTTTGCAAACCTTAAACCTTATTTTTTTATTATTATTTTTTTATATAAAGCTTTTTATTTACAAAACATATGAGTGATTTTTCTACATTGACCTTTGCAAAAACTTTTTTTTCCCAAGCTTTTCCCCTCCTTCCCCCCACCCCCCACCCCTAGATGACAGGTAATCTAATACATGCTAAATAGAATAAATTATATAACAAATATAATACATGTATACATATCTATACAGTTATCTTACTGCACAAGAAACATCAGATCTAGAAAGAGAAGAAGAAAAAACAATCTAAGAAGGAAAACAAAATGCATGGAAATATTCACAGAAAGTGTTAAAATGCTGTGTTGTGATTCACACTCAGTTCCCACAGGCCTCTCTCTGGATGTATATGACTATCTTCATTGCTGAACAACTGTAAACCTTATTTTTTAAAAAAAAATCAACAGTAAGTGTAAAAGCTCTATTCTCTGCACATTTCCGTCATTTACATGACTAATGTCTATACCATGTACTTTAAAATAGCTTTCACAAAAGTCAACTTATTCCCTTTTTAATAACAATATTTCAGCAAAAAGGCCAGTACATTTATGCACTATATCATAAAGATTTTGTAGACTAGAAAAGAAGGCATATCTTAGCTGTTAATGATGGTTTAGATAATGATGGTTTATGATGCCCACAATATTTTTCCAAGGGTTTGGAAGCTTTCCTTCTTTAGACACCTTGAGAAACCTTCAGTGCTCTGTAGCACAGAACTTTTCTGCATATATTTTGATTTAATCTAGAAGCCTCTTTCCAAAATTTTTTTCTGTTGTATCATTTCTACTATTTCCACTAATATTAAGGGTCCAGATTTGGTGTTCCATTATCAATGATATAAAGAATAGCTTGTTATATCCAAGGCAGTTCCAATAAACTTTGGATAGAAAATACCATCTGCATCTAGAAAGAGAACTATATAGAGAGAGACTGAATGTAAATCAACACATGCTATGTTCTTTTTTTCTGTTTTTTTTTTGTCTGTCATAGTTTTTCCCTTTTGTTTTGATTTTTCTTTCATAAAGAAATGTGTACTGTAAAAGTTAATATACATGCTAAAAAAAATTAAATAAAAGCCAGAGTTAAAAACCAAAGAAAAAACAACAAAAAAAGAATAGCTTGCTATAGTAATTCTGACAGTTCCTATCCCTCCCCCCCTTTTAAAATTTGCTTGTTGTTTTCTTTCCAGTTTCATCCTTACATACCTAGGTACTAACCTAACTGGGTCTCTGTAAACATGTTTTCCTTTGCATTGATTCTCACTATTTTATGAAACAATATTATTCATATTTTACTACTGTCTTCCTCCCAAAAAATTTCATAAATGATTTTATATTCTAAACCAGTATTGTCCTTGGTTGCCATATTTCATTGCTTGGCAGAGATCAGTTATTTACTGAATAAGATGTTTTAAAGATATGTGGCAATTATTTTACACCTACTAAATTTCCTTAAGAAATGGCGATCATCTATTTGCTTGCATTGTATTTCCTTTCTCAGATTTTTTTTTGTAGATACGATTTTTCTTGCACTACAATGATAAGTGTGGAAATATGTATACATATATTTGATTTATCAAATATTTTAACATAATTAACATGTAGTAGATTTCCTGCCATCTAGGGGAGGGGTAGGGACTAGGGGGGAAAAATTTGTAACAGAAAGCTTTGTAAGGGTCAATGTTGAAGAATTACCCATATGTATGTTTTGCAAATAAAAAGTTTTAATAAAAAAAAAAAGAAAGAAATGGAGATCATCAATTCTGATGGGTGTGCCTCTTTTCAACAATGAGATGATTCAAATCAGTTCCAATAATCTTGTGATGACGAGAACCATCTACACCCAGAGAGAGTACTATGGGAACTAAGTGTGGATCACAACAGCATTTTCACTTCTTTTATTGTTGTTTTCCTGAATTTTATTTTCTTTCTCATTTTTTTTCCTTTTTGATCTGATTTTTTTTGTGCAGCAAAATAATTATATAAATATATATACATATATTGGATTTACACATATTTTTACCATGTTTCATACATATTGGATTACTTGCCATCTAAGAAAAGGGGTGAGGGGGAGGAAAGGAAATTGGAACATAAGGTTTTGCAAGGATCAATGGTGAAAAATTATCCTTGCATATGTTTTGAAAATAAAAAGCTTCAATAAAAAAAAATCAACTTAAAAAAAAAAGAAATGGTGATCATCTATACTTATGTTTGATTACCTGTTTACCAATTTCTAATTTTTTGGCATCAATAAAACTAGTTTTAAATGAATGAACTTGGAGTTGGTTTAATTGTATCATATTTTCTGATTTTTATTCCAACTTGGCATTAATTTTCATCTTTGATTCAATAATTCAAAGTTCTGACTGCATATAAGAAAGGTGATTTTGAAATGAATCAAATAGTACCCAGCTGTTCTCTACCCCTTATGACAAATTTTATTTCTTGGTATTTTTTTGATTGCCATGTTCAATGTTTTCATGTTTTCTTCTTTATGTACAGTATACTTCTATAAAATATACAAGTCTTAAGACTTCTTTTTTAACCCCTTAGTCAAATAATCCAACATATTTTTCCACTGTTCCCTATTATAGTCACTTTTTGAATGTTACTTAATTTGAAGCATATTAACAAACTATAAGCAGTAATTCTTGCCACTCTACAAATGCTCACTATGAACACTGCAGTGTGAGATGATCAAGTTTTCTGTGACATTAAATTTCTTGTCCTTAGAATAAAACCAAATCTGCCAACTCCTTTTGCAAAAGCAAAGAAAATCTGATTACATCTGGCTGCAACTCTCTTTCTGCTTTCATTTATAGCAAGAATGTTACTATTGATGTTATTCAGTATTTTTTTTAATTAAAGCTTTTTATTTGCATAACATATGTATGGGTAGTTCTTCAACATTGACCATTACAAAGTTTTCCGTTACAAATTTTCCCCCTATTCCCCTCTCCTCCCCTAGATAGCAGGAAGTCCACTACATGTTAATTATATTAAAATATTTGACAAGTTCGGTTATTCATTATTTCTAATAGTATATTATTATCATTATCATAATGTACATCCTTGGTTTCTGGGTAAGAATTTTATATTTAGAATACCATCAGTTAAATGTATATTTATAGTCTAAAACATGTACAATTCTTAATATCTTCCATTCCCTTTTCAACTACTTTTGTCATTACCACTGTAGAAAGGAAGAACCAAGGATTTCTTTGAATTTTCTTTGTTTAATTAGTTAAAGTCTTAGTTTTATACCTCATCATGGGATGGTAGTAATCTAGTTTTCTTAAAGGTTATATCAGCAACTATAAACTTTGGGAGGAGTATATATTTAGTATACAGAATTCAAAATTGTCAAAGTTAGCATTTCAGAGGCTCTAAGTTTTCAGCAAATTTGTGACATTCTGCATTTTATCTTTCTCTCACAGCTCCTTTCCTGTTCCCTAATACATTCCTAGATCTTCCCATCCTTTTAAAGTGACAGATTATGCCTGCTTTCTGAGGAACAGTTCAAGCACAAAAAAAATCCTCACAAATTAGGCTTGTCACCAGATGATAAAATTCACTGGCCAGAGACACATGAAACAAATTACCTGTCACAATTCTGATTAAATCTTTTATTTATTTACATATCTATATGGAGAGACAGGGACAGAGAGAGAGAGAGAGAGAGAATGAATGAGAATGAACTTACTGGGTCTCGAGAAATGAAAACTGGCTGACAAACCAAGGGAGCCTTCATTTCAAAAAAATGCAACCAATTATTCATATCTTCATCAGATGTCAATGGACAAGATGAAAATTCTGGGGGCTACAACAAAAAAATTAAGAATATAAACATAATACATGTTATTGATAGTTCCTTAAAGCTGACTCTAAAATTTTATCAAAATCAATAAATACTGTCTTAGGAGTTTCAAAGGTATGTCTACTACCCTAGGCACCCATTCGTGCAAGAATATAAAATAAATCTTTCCTGCATTAAAAAATATCATGTTTTATTTTTCCTTTAATATTTTATAACTTCCAGGAGTTTAGCCATTCAGTCAATAAGCATTTATTAAGCACCTATTCTATGCCAGGAACTTGCTAATTGCTGGGGATACCCAGAAGGACTCTATTCAGTATACCACAGTTGCAAAAGAAAGTTCCTGACTTTAAGAAGCTTACAATTTAATGAGAAAGAAAATATGCAAGCAACTATATTCAAGGTTTACATAGGATAAATTGGAGATAAGCAACAGCAGGAAGACACTAGAATTAAGGGGGTTTACAAAAGGCTTATGGAAAGATAAGCTTTTAGGTAGAATCTGAAGAAAACCAGGGAATCAAGGAGGTGGAAATGAGGTGGGAGAACAAATTGCAACATGATATAGTGGAACAAATACTGGTCCTGTAGTCAGAAGAAATTGAGTTCAAATCCCACTTCTGATACTCTTTGTATAAAGTTGGACAAGTCACTGAATCTCTATGAGTTTTATTTTCCTCACTTAGGAATGAGAGATATGGACTAAACAGACTTTGAAGATCATCTGAAGATCAGATGAAGCAGGTGCCATGTCTTTTTCATGGTTTTGAAGGCATATTTTGAATAAATATAGTTAATCTTTCTATCCCCTAAATTCTGCCTTACTTTAGTTGATTTGTATCAATCAATCAAAAAACACTTTTAGGTGATGATTTTGGGTCAGGCATTGTATTAACTGAGCACAAGGGAAGTAAAGAAAAAGTAAAAACAACTCTGTGTCTTCAGTATGCTTACACTGAGAGACAGTATTTGGTCTCAGCTCTTCACAGACTCAAGATCATCATGATAGCTGTAAATATGACCACGCTGACATCATTTGATCTGATTTCTAACTTTCTCATCAATAAAATGGAGATAATAATGTTTAAACTGCCCAGCTAACAGGGTTTTGTGATAAAAGAGGTCAATTAATAAAACTAATAATAGCCAGCAATTATATGGTGCTTTAGGACTTGCAAACATTTTTTCTATATGTTATAGTCTAAGAGAAGGCTTAAAATCAGGTTTTCCTGAAACTAAGAATGACACTTTATCCTTTTTTATCTCTACTGATGATATGTAAGTATATATGTATACATATATAATATATATAAATATACATATATACACATAGATATCTATAATCATACACATATACACATGCACATGCATCTTTGTAAGACTGTACTATGCTTGTTCTGTTTCTCTGAAGGTGGATAACATCTTTCTTCATAAATACAAATCTTTCCCTATTTTTCTAAATTCACTAACCTATCATTTCCTACACCACAGCAGTATTTCAACCTTATACTTTCTAGTTATTTTAAATAGTTTAAAACAATATTGATTAACATAGCTGACAGATAGCATAGGTTCCCTATTTTTCTTTTTTGATTAAATCTATTTTAGCTTTAGCTTTGTCTGAGATGATGATTACTATCTGGTTTTTTCCTACATAATAAACTCTGCTTCTGATCTTTATTTTATGTTTGTGTCACTAATGAAATTTAGATAATAAAGAATTGGTTGGGCGAGTCCTAGTAACCAAAATTTGCAGAGTATACTTTAGAGAACCTCATAAATATTTCAAATTAAAAAGCAAAACAAAAAATATACACAACAGTAAAAAAGAAAAGCTTACCATGATATGAACCTTTACTTTTCCATTCTGAACAACAAATGTGCCTCCCATTCCTACAGGTTTATCTCCATAATGTTTTTCAAGAGTTTCTCTCATACAAGTCACAAAATTATGTTTTCCAGTTCTTCCTTTGGCTTTTATTTCTATGACCTATAGAATACACACAGCAGTCACTGTCACAAACTATAATCTATATTTGTTCTCAAATAAAAGTAATTTGAGTAATATATCTTTAGAAGGAGACTTGGTGCTAAGGAAAACACGTTACTCAAATTCTCATAGTATACTTATACTCTGTTATAATCTTACATATATACAGTTTGAAAAATAAATGATCAGAAATGGGAAAGGATCTTAAGTGACATTATTATAAACATGAATATTAAGAGAAATGAATTTAATATAGTCATATGTTCACCCATTTGATTTTCTTTAAAATGATAATAAAGGTCTATCTTATCTGGATTATGCCCTCCAATTCTTAATCTATATATGAGATAATAGCTTGGTGATGTCACTTGGATAGTATTCTGTTTGGTGGGAGAGTATAGTGAAAAATAGAAGTAGAGAAGAATGGTTATCAATGGCTGTGCAAACACAGGAACAGTGAGGCAGAGCATCAATAAGAGTAAAAGGTAGCCAAATAGGACAACAGTTATTCCTTATAGAAGTACTTTAATAGAAAACCATTCATGCCCTAGCTCTACAATCTCAGATCTCTCTTTCTCAAGTTGTTTGATATTCTATTCAATTATTAGTAATACTAAAGCTGACATTCTGGAGACTGATGGGAAATGAAGATGAGAATCACTTCAGTTTTTCCACCTCTGTAACAAAGCCCTTTGCTATAGTTCCATCAATACCAGCGTATGAGTTATAAGTGGCAAATGAATGAATGACTGCAGAACCATGAAAATAGTAATTGTGTAATATTTTCCTTAGCAGATTGGTTAGTTCTAGTGAAACAATCACACTTTTCAAAATAATGCCCTTTTGGCCTTTGATTTCAAAGTAGCAAATATAATCCTCACCCTTACCCAAAGAAGTACTCTCTGAATGTAGTATTTTTCTATAACTTTAGAATATTATGAATTTTATGTAATCTAATTTTTATAACTGTTTTCCCTTTTTTAGGAAACTTCAAATACTAATTTAAAAGTTTAAAGCAAAAAAAGCTAAATTCAGGGCTTTTTATTAACTATGAAAATGCTGTATTTTTTCTAATTATTCACCTTGCCAGACAGGCCTTCACTGGCAAAGAGATTAGCCAGTAATGCGAATCCAAAGTCATTGTATTTCTTATTATATTTCTCAAGTAGGCACCCTCCATCTACTGGGTTAATCTGGGCAAAATAGCTTCCATTCACAGCAGGCTTGTGATCACTTTTAGTCTGGACAATAGGCATAAACTAGGGAGAAAAAACAAAAAATTATTCAATTCTGGCATTTCCATTCAATGAAAATGCTTTTAGTACCAAGATAATGTTGATGACATCATCGGAAATGTACTGATATAAATAATAACAACGACAATAAAAGAAGTTTACATTTATATAGCACATTTAGCCATAAAGACTTACACACAAATTATCTTGAGTAATATAAGAATGTTAATTTATATCAGGCCTAAATATTCAGTTTGAAGATCTTAAAAGATAGGAAAACTAGCCAATGTTAATAACTTGAAATTTTTCATTTTTAAAAAGTCATACCATCTAATTTAATTTTTTCAATACTTCTTTTGGGGTAGGTTGTAAAAATATAACCCCTACTTCATAAATGAGGAAATTGAAGCAAAGTGATTGCTATAATGTAAGTAAATGGCAGATTTGGGATTAGAAATAATGCCTTCAGACCTAAAAGTCTGGTGTTTTTCCCACTAAACTATAGGGGATATACTGCTCAGTAGTTAAATAAATGTCACTACCCTTTTTAAGATAATTTATTTGTCCCCTTTAACATTTCCTAATCCAAAGATGCTAGAGGAAGGAAAAGCAAGGAAGGAGAATTATTTCCATATATGTGCCAAGAATCAACTTAAGTTTCTTAAAAGTGATTTCTTACAAACTGAAGGTACTAAACAGAACCTTAGATATGGCCAAAATATGCCCTTGGACCCATTTGTTACAGAATTTATGCCCTGTGAGTTTCTGAACTAAAGGCCAAAAACACCCCAAATTTCATATTCATGGAACACCCAACAGCCTGCAGCCAACTTAACATATATACACAGTCACCCTGATGCATTCTTTTATGTGGAAATGGAGATAGGGAAAAGGCAACCAAAATAGACTACTCATTACTAAGCAAGTTAATATAGAAAAGGACCTCAGCATTGATCCCAAGAGTCTGAAATGGGGCTGCTCCTGCTCCAAGAATGAAAGCCCCAGGGAGTTCAATTTCCTTTGCAATAACATTCATATCATAAACCTAGGAAAAACACAAATAACAATGTCAATCACATCTTTCTTGAAGTCCCCAATTAAGTTCTAATCCCTCATTCTATGACACATCATTATCCTTATGCTCAACAATCTTGACTTATACAATATATTGTTTTTTAAAAAAAATACTCACCTTTTTTTTGTTCACAAGAGGCATGAGATAAGGAACCCCACCAACTTCTGCAATTCTAGGTTTCCCACAGATTCCTGTAAACATATAGATCAATGTTTTTTTAACTAAACCAAACATATCTTTTCAACCAAAGTGCAAAATGCCAGAAGAACCACTAATTTATTTTATTAAGAGAGTTTCATCTAAGCCTTTGCAAAGGATTTCAAAAATGGCATAAAGGGGCCAATAGCAATAAAATGATATGCATTATTCTCATTCCCCTACCCAACAAACTCCTATTTCACCTTGAATGAATATGGCTACTGGAACAGAGACAAATAAAGGTCTAAACTGAGAGCGAATGAATTGTGATCGTGATGAAACCACTTTATATCTCTGTTGAAAACCCTTGAGTTTTTTGCTTAACATTTTTGTTCACAAATATTTTGTTCTGATAAGGATACAACTATTTTAGAATTTGGTTCCAGGAGTGTTGCATTTGGGATTAAGAAGGTCAAAGTTCATCTACACCTAGAGAGAGGCTGTGGGAACTGAGTATGGATCATAGCATTTTCATTTCTTTTGTTGTTATTTGCTTGAATTTTATTTTTTCTCATTTTTCCTTTTTGATCTGATTCTTCTTGTGCAGCAAGATACTTGTACAAATACATATGCTTATATTGGATTTACATATATTTTTATCATGTTTAACATACATTGGATTACTTGCCATCTAGGAGAGGGAGTGGGGGGAAAAGAGAAGGAAACTGGAACACAAGGTTTTGCAATGGTCAATGGTGAAAAATTGTCCTTGCATATGTTTTGAAAATAAAAAGCTTCAATAAAGACAAAAAGGTCAAGGTTAAAATTCTGGTTCTGTAGGTCCTTAGGCAAATCACCAAACTTATGGCCTCAATTTCCTCAACTGTAAAATTTATGGGGTTCAACTTTAGATGACTTCAAAGATTCCTTTTATTTTAAATCTGTGATCATTTTTACTAAGGTTTCCACCCTGTATTGTTTATTAGTTTCAGGTTATTATGGGCGATCTCAGCTCCCCAGATAAATGTAATTGTATTTAAGTTTTAAATAAAACTGCAGTCAGCTGCTTAGGTGCTATCAGAAGAAGAAAGGTGTCTCTTTAATATCAAATTCTACTCTCTAAACAAAACTTATCATCCTATCTTTTCTACTTTCTCCTCCATGACAAAATTTTTCTTTTCCTTTATTGTATCACCTTCAGAGCTTTGACACATTTTTATTCTCCCAATCTATCTACCCAGCACTGGCTAGTTGTTCCCCTATATGTGTTGCTTGAATGCTTTAATTTAGCATCCCTTGCATTCCAGAGTAATATTGAATTAAAAGATGAACAACTTTCAATTATTCTCAAACTGCAAATGTTCATCCCAAGGTAACTCTCCATCATTAGTTTTCTCTAATTCTGCACCAGGACTACTGAGGACAAGTGAAGAGAATCAAATTAGATCTGCTAGACAATTCAATTCAATTCAGAGTTGATTCCTGTCTGTTGGGAACATTCACTCTTACAAGGGTATGTAAGCATCAAGAAACCTTCACGAGAAGTCTTTGGTTTACCAGAGGAAACCAAATAACTATCCTTTTATTAGCTAGTTGATGACTATAATTAATAAATTATTAATCAGCCAGAAACTACTAAGTTTCTCGAATTTTTCATCTTTCACAAGTTCAATCACCTTCAAGAGCATGATAAGTGAATAGTTTGATCAAATAAGATAATATTTGTAATATGCTTTGTAGAGAATGGCATGTAGTAAGCACTTTCCTTCTCTAGTTTATCTGGGGGGAAAAAAAAAAAACCTAAACCAATGAGTCAACGGTAGTCAAAGTAGCTCCTATGATCTTGGATTGCATGAAGAAAGACTTCTAGGAAGGGAGGGGATACTCCTCTGGACTCTGTCCTTCATGGATCACGTCTGGAACGCTATGTTCAGTCTTGGGCAGCACATTTCAAAAAGGACATTCATAAGCCAGAGACTTTTCAGAAGAAAGGGGGGAGGAAAAAGCATTATTCCTCAAAAGATAAATGGATGAAGGATATGAATAGTTCTCAAAAGAATAAATACAAGCTATCAACAAATAGAAGGAAAAAAAATCTTCTAAATCACTAATAATAAGACAAATGCAAATTAAAACAACTGAGGTTCTACTTCATACCTGTCAGACTGGCAAAAGATAACAAAAATTAAAATGCTAATTATTGGAGAGGATGTGAGATAAAGAAACAATAATCCAAGTGAAATTGTAAATTGATCTAACCATTTGGAATTATACCCCAAAAGTCACTAAATTAGTATATGTTTATATGTTGCTCCAACTACTATATGCTCTATAGAGAGCTCTATAGAAGGGAAAGATTGGTATGTATAAAAATATTTGTAGGAGCATTTTTAATACAAAAAACTGGAAGCAACGTATCACCTGCATATTGGATGAAAAATTTATAATTCAGAAATAGAATAAAATATTATTGTGTCATAATAAAAGATGGAAGGGACCCAGTACAATAGAGAGTGAACAGAAAAAAATGTGATTAAAATATTGCAAAGGAAAACAACTTTGAAAGACTTAATGTTCATCAATCCAACAATCAATCACATTTTCAAGGGAGTTATAATGAAGCACTATTCCCACCTCTTGGAGGAAAGGCACTAGATCCTTGATACAGAACTAGGCACACATTTTTAGACATCACCAATATGTAAATATTTTGCCTGATTATACTTCTATGTTATGAAGGATGGCTTTGATTTGGGAGGGTGGGAGAGAATTGTGAGGGCTAATAGGAGAAATAGTACCAGGTGCAAAAAAAAAAAGAAAGAAAGAAAGAAAGAAAGAAAGAGAAAGAAAGAAAGAAAGGAAGGAAGAAAGAAAGAAAGAAAG
>JAJPUD010000210.1:580276-645513 GCA_023553655.1 Myrmecobius fasciatus | reverse complement strand
AAAGAAAGAAAGAAAGAAAGAAAGAAAGAAAGAAAGAAAGAAAGAAAGAAAGAAAGAAAGAAAGAAAGAAAGAAAGAAAGAAAGAAAAGGAGCATCAGTAAAACTTTTCTTTTTTCTTTTTTTTTGCTGAGGCAATTGGGGTTAAGTGACTTGCCCAGGGTCACACAACCAGGAAAGTGGTAAGTGTCTGAGACCAGATTTGAATTCGGGTCCTCCTGACTTCAGGGCTGGTGCTCTAACCACTGCTCCACCTAGCTGCCCCAGTGAAACATTTTTAAAAAGCATACAAGAAAGCAAAAGGTGCTCAGACAAGCAGAGCAGTATTATTACAACCATGATAAATGTAAAATATACTTTTAAAAAATGAAACAGTATATAATAAATTCAGTTTTATACTATTTCTTGATATATAGAAATGCTTATGTTTATGTTTGTCAAGTTTATAATATTAAAAAAAGCAAAATTTGAAAAAATTATTCTTGTGATTAGAAAGTATCTCTTACATTAGTCCAAGTGAAGGTAACTATTTAAATTAACATGTGCTTATTAAATAATATAACTGTGATTAAAAAGTAGAGAATCAATGAAAAGAATTACCTTTAACAGGATATGTATATGGTTCTTTGGTCAGATCAGGACAATCAACTACAGAGACTTGGACATCAGCAAAATTATTTTTAAGTCCATTTTGTAGAACTAATATGTAGAGAAGAAAAATTATTCATTTAATACAAGTTAATACTTGGCAACCATATGTCAAATCTGTCCTAAACATTATGATTATGTTTTCCATTAAACTTATAGGAATAAAAATAAAGTCCTTTCTAAATTAGGTATTTTTTTTTGTAATCTGTCAAACAACTTAATGGAAAAAAAATCATTATTTCCCGTTAATAACTCAGAACTATGCAGTAGGGGCACACAATCTTATCTCATTTTGTACAGAATAAAATTCCAAAAATAAAAACAGCTAATCTAGAATGTTTACAGATCAATGGCAATAGACACTATAAATTTTCTTGATATCATTTAAACCGGTAGTATCATACTGAAATAGTAATCTAAGTATCCCTGAATACCTCATACTTTTTACTTTTAAACTGCATCATTATGTATGTCTTATAATTTTATTTATTTTATTAGATATTTTTCAATTACATCTTAATCTAGTTTGGGCTTCACTCAGTATGTTGGGTGGTTCCCAGATGACATCTCTGGTCTAAACACTTGTGTATAAATACTTGTAAAAGAATTTGTGTTGGAGATGTTAATAAAGGCAATGAAAAATTCCTTGAACATAGATATCTCAAAATTAAAGGATAATTATCTAGCTTACTTACTAGCTTCATTACCCATTTATTATCAGTTGCTATAAAACAATAATGCTTCTCCATTTCCTTTACTTGTTCAAAATAGAGATAATACCATGCCTAGGAAAAACTGATCTGAAGTTCAAAGAAGTTTTTTCCTGAAGTTTTGAGAATGTTAGGATTACTATTGTAAAGACTCCTATGGGAAAATCTGAGTTTAACTACCTTCAGTGGGATTCAGTGAGTTTGGCAGTCATGAGGTCTGTAGGTTTGGTGAGCATGGGTCCTAAACATCTGATTTTACCTTCGAGTATAATGAGTCTAATGGTAGCCTGTGGGCTTACAAACTTGTGATTTCGTGACTGAGGACCCTCACCTTGGAGACCTTGGTGTTGAAGATCTTGATGACTTCTTCCCAAACACTGCTAGAGTTGTTGGAATCTTTGTATCTTTTGTTTGTATCTTTTAGCTTTTTCTCCTTAGCAAAGTTTAAGCCTCTAAGAAATTTAGGACCAACTCCTTTCAGAGGCTCATATTTATGAGTCTGAGTTTCTTGATGCCACTTGTAAGACTGGTTGTGGTTTAAACTTGGCCATCTTTACATGACTACCTCTGCTGCTGGAGAGTGAGACCTCTTTTCTTCAAGCCCCTAAATCTATGTCCTCTTCCACCTTGGATTTACCTCCTACCTGATTCCCTCCATTTGCCTCCTTTTTGTATCTTAACCTTTCAATGTCTCACCAATCTTTCTTTTCTTCCCTCTCAAAAGAGATGTCACTTTGTGCCAAAGGGAGCTTTTCTGCCTACACAACTGAAGGTTCTTTAGATGCTTACTTGTTTCATTAATTATTTCTCTTCTCATCCCTTGAGTCTTACAAACATATTTAGGTCTCTCCAATGCTAAAAAGAAAGAACTTCTCCTAGATCAGGGCTTCTTAAACTTTTCCCACTTGCAACCTATTTTTGTCCAAGAAATTTTTATGTGAGCCGGAGTACAAAAGGCATACAAATCAAACATCTAATGATAATAAATCATAATTTCTCAACCTCTGCAATCAATGATGAGATCCTATATGGGGTCGAGAACCAGAGCTTAAGAAGGTAACCCTTATATCATGTCACTTCCACATATCTCATTTATCCCTCTCTTTACTGCTAAACTTTTTTCATTGAGAATTATGAAAAATCAAATTACATCAGTCAGTTGCAGCCCTTAAGCTTAAAAGAACAAGCTTAGAAATATACTACCAAACTTCTACATTTCCTGCTTCTACTTCCTTATTACTCAATTCCTTGCAATCTGGTATGTATTTTCACTTCTCTCCAAGGTCATTAATTATCAAATTATCACTAAATCCAGTATTCTCATGGCCCTTTGAGTTCTCTGTAGTATTTAACACTCTGATCCACCTTTCTTAATATTATCTCTTCCATGGCTTCCATAACACAGCAATCACACAGTTCACCAACTTTTCTGACCAGTAAGTATTCTTTTTCTTTTTTCCTAGCTTCTACCCCAACCTCGAAAATGAATGGGAGATTATACTTCTCATCTTTCTATACTTTCTTACTTAGCCATGACCATGGCTTTAATGATCATGATATACTTCACTTAAAAATTTTTATCTTTACCCATCCTTCCCAAGAGCAATAGTTCTGTATTTCTAACTGCCTACTAGCACTTCAAATTCAAAATGTCTAAAAATATACTCCATAAACTTTACCCCAAAAACTGTTCTCCCACAACACCTATTTCCCATTTCACTAGATATCATCACTATTTTCTTATTCAACTAGGCTTATAATTTCAATCATTTTGGATCTTTTGCCTTATCCCCCTTATTCAATCATCTTCCAAGTCCTGTGGATTCTACTTCTGAAATATCTTTCACATCTGTTTCTCCTCTCAACTTCCATTGAAATCACATTTGTTTAAATAGTTTCATCTCTTCTTTCTTAGATTTATATGAGCCTCCAAATTAGTCTTCCTGCTTCTAGTAAATCCTCTTTACCAAGGTATCCTTCAAACATTTTCAAATAATTAATTTTATAACCTTTCAATATAAAAACTATCAGTGGTTCCTCACTGCCTACCAAGTTAACAGCTAAATAAAGTGTATACTCCAGATTCAAAGTTATTCATAGTGTAATTTTAACACAAAAAACTTCTATTCCTCAATTTTCATTCTGCTTACTCTTATTGTAACTTTGCTTATATTATTTAGCATGCCCGGATAATTTCCTTCCTAGTCATTTCCCTCTGGTGAAATACCTCCTTTCCTTTAAAACACAACTGAGCTGATAACTCCCATGATGCCCTCCCAGACCTGGTATGTACGGTCATTCATTCCTTAAATTTGTCTTTTTTTAATCTTTTGCCAGAAGTTTATTGATTCTAGTCTCACTCTCTCTTATATCATAATTATACATATATATATATATATTTTTTTTTCTTCCTATTAGATTGCCAATCCCTTTGGAGCAAAATTTTTATTACATCAATCTTTGGCTATTAGTTTATAATTTAGCAGCCTCATGTGCAAGATACTGTGCTAGATATTAGATACACCAAGTTGATCAATGAAAGTTTTTCTATAAAAAGGCATGACAATTTCTATTAAGGAAATGCTACAAAAGCCATGCAAAAACCAAGACACATTTGTATCTGTATTATGAAATAAAACTGTAACCGCCCAGAAAAAATAGGTGCAGACATCTATCACTGCCTGGAGAAGTGTACTGGTGGCAGAATGATTTATACCATTCTTAGACTGTAAGCTAGAGACTGTTTTTTGTCTTTTTCTACATTTCCATTTTCCACATTTGCACATAGGAGACACTTAGTAAATATTGTTAACTGACAGAAAGGATATGAAAACTGAAGGCAGAGCAACACACTGAGAAAGGAATCTGATCATATTCTTGGCTGTCTGCCTTATCTAGTAGAGACTAAAGAAAAGGGCCCACTCAAACAGAAAATTCTTAATAGTAGTTTATTTCTTTATTTCTTTTAAACTTTTGGTCATATGGAAGTCTGAGAAACCAATCAACAGAAATAAAAGAGGTAAGAAAGCTGAGCATGTTTTTGAACATCTTCAACAAGGGAGGTTTGAATAACAATACTAATATGGAAAGATTGTTAAACAAAACAGTCAACAGGATTGTTATATGTTTAAAGCTTACTTCAATTAGCAGAAATTTAATAAAACAAAGTTGCTGTCATTGCATTGAAATCAATTCTATACATATTTATTAAGTACCTACTTTATACATAGTCCTATGGTAGCTGCTGAGGTGATGAGGGGGAAGGAGACCTGCAAAACTTTAGTATTTCAAATGCATGTTGATTTGATCAGTTTTGATTTGATCACCACCTTTTATACCTTAACAGATGATTTCATTTAAATGTTGTGGTCAAAAATATTCATTACTTGGTGGTCAACTTAGTGAGTAGCTTCTCTACACTTTAGTGGACTGGTCTTCCATGAGAGTTACACTGAATCTGTCTTTCCTTAAGGCCTTTGAAACTTAGAAGCTATCAAAGCTTATACTTCACTAACTTTTGAGAACCCAGTGTCACTTTCACACCATGAAGAGATATCAAAGAGGAGAGCATTAGTAAAAACTATGGAAAGCATAAAGAGAGTAAAATGCAGTTCCCAATCCTAATCCTCATTGAGCTTACAAGACTAGGTTTAATTAGAAAGCTGTGACTCATACACAATCATATTAAATGTAACGTGGCAAGTGAACTTTTTCTGAGGAAGGAAAAATAATTTCTAACTTGGGATAGGCAGATTTGAAACTGGAATAATCATAGTTACTTTCCCTCAATGAAACTTGTGTCTTGGTTTAAATTTATGTTCTATCAAGATGGGATTTTGTAACATTATCATTTCTTTTCTTAAAATTATAACAAAATTTCTAGCTCTGTATTCCAAACTAATGCTGAGCCTATTATTTTTTGAAGTATAAAATAGTTGTTTTCAATTAAAATGGAGGAAAAATATATTCATATAATGACTTATTTTCATACTTTAATAACCCATGATTGATGAGAAAAGAAACCATTTTAATAATAGCTCTCATAATTATGTGTTCCCAGATGAATTTAAAACCCCAGAGTAGCCACAAATATTTATACTTACCCCCAACAAGCTCTTCTAAACTTGGCACATGAAAAGAAAACTTCTCAACACTTGCCATTTTGCTATACACAAAGTTGGTGGAAAAAAAAGATACTTGAGGCACCAGATTATGTTAACCTGTCAATGAATGTAAAGAATTACTAATTAAAAGAAAGCAAAATAGCTTTTAGGTTTCTTTTGACATGTAACTATGTGACTTAAAAAAGATGCATTTGTTTTTCTTTTTGGGAGGTAGGGAGGGAGAGATGGTGAGGAACCAAGAATAAGAAGTGCACCTTCTAAATCCAAATAACACAGTGACCAAATGCATTAATACATAAAATATAAACTTTTTCCTCCCCCTAATCAGGTTGATTTGATCCCCTCTAATTCCTTTTGGCTTCTCTGGGACATCACTGCTTGAATGATCCTTCAATCCATCGAAAGTGATTTCCTTGAAGCAAAGCTCT
This sequence comes from Myrmecobius fasciatus, assembly GCA_023553655.1. Lineage (NCBI taxonomy): Eukaryota > Metazoa > Chordata > Mammalia > Dasyuromorphia > Myrmecobiidae > Myrmecobius > Myrmecobius fasciatus. Next base: position 639,606 of record JAJPUD010000210.1, on the reverse strand, counting down.
GACTATATCACCTCTCTACACGACAAACTCTACTGGCACCAAATTCAAATACAAAATTCTGTAGTGTTCAAAGTCCTTTACAACCTATTCTCTATCATCCCTATCTCTTGTATTATCTTACACATTATTGGATGCCAAGTATTCTTTCAAGAAGTTCCTAGCTTTGGGCATTCCTCTGATTGATCTCCATGTCTGGAATGTTCTCCCTTTTTATCTTTGCCTCTTGGTTTCCTTTAAGTTCCAAGTAAAATCCTGCCTTTTACAGGAAGTCTTTCCCACTCCTTAACGCCTTTCCTCTTTTAATTAGCTTCTAGTTATCCTGATATGGCTTGTTTGTACAGATGTTTGTTGTGTCTTCTATTAGATAGTGAAATACTTGAGGGTAAGGAATCTCTTTTATCTTTCTTTACACCCAGGAAATTGGGACTAATTCAGGGTTACTGTGAGGATAAAATGAGATACTTGTAAAAAAAAACAAAACAAAACGTAACACAGCACAATGCCTGGTACACAGTAAATGTATATTGACTAAAGTAAATGAAAAAATAGAAGAAAATAGAAAAACTTTTTCAAGTTTGTGACATGCTGCAAACTTCCCCAAGCTCCCAGTGCCACCACGCAGTGATCCTTTCTTGGTCCATAACCCTTATCCAATGTGAAGTCCAAAACTTCTTTATAGCTTGTTTGCCCTTATCCCCATATCATTAACGACATATTAGACATTTGAAATCTGATATCTCAGGGACATCTCAACATCAACATGTCCAAAAACAGAATTATCTTTTCCTGTATGTCCAATCCTCTTCTAAATTTCCCTATATATCTGCCAAAAGAAGAGGCAACAAGTTGTTTAGTTGTTTTCAGTTATGCCCAATTCTCTGTGACCCTATTTGGGGTTTTCTTGACAGAGATATTGGAGTAGTTTTGCCATTTCTTTCTCCAGCTCACTTTACAGATGAGGAAGCAGATGCGAAATGGGCATTGAGTGACTGCCCAGAGTCACACAGCTAAGTGTCCGAGGGCAGAAAGATGTCTTGTTCTAACCCATGTTCTATCCACTACTCCAATGAGGTGTCATTATACAACAGCATAATAGATAAAACACTGGATTCAGTGTCAGTAACACTTGGGTTCAAATAACTGCCTCAGACAGTTTACTAGCTTTGTACCACTGGGCAATTCAGTCAACCTTTTTTCTTATTAAGTTTCTTTAACTTTAAAACCAAAGACTTCAGCTCTAAATCTCTGATCCCATGATATATTCTTCTCATCTTCCAAGTTTGTTAACTTTATACATCTTGCAATGTATCTCTACAATATCACTCAAATCCAAGCCCTTCTCTTTACTCATTCTGGTCTAGACTTTACTGCAATGGCCTCTTAATGAGTTTCCCTCCTTTAATTCTCCTCACTCCAGTCCAAACATCACAGAGTTGCCAAAGTAATTTTCCTAAAACACAAGTCTCACTAGTCATCTTCAATGTCTGCCCATTAACCCTAGGATTAAATACAAATTTCTCGCTTTGGTATTTAAAACCCTGACAACTTGGCCTTATCTTCTATTTTCCAGATTAATTATACAATATTCCCTTTTACACTCTTCCCTTCAAGAAGACTGGCCATCTTGCTTCTTCTCACATGACATTCATCTGCTCATTCATATTTGTGCCTTGCACTGGCATACCTGGTATTCATTCCCTCTTCACTTTCATCTTTTAGAAGCTCTGGTTTCCATCAAAGCTCAAATCAAGCACCACCTGGGACATATATGCTATATGAGAGAACTTTTCTAAGTCATGTCGTTCCTCCAAAAAAATTTTACCTTTTATTTTGTGTATAGTGATAGGGTGAGAGAAAATGTATTTAATAGAAAGAAAGAACGGATTTCTGAGTCAGACATTTGATCTATAATATCTGTGTGACCTTTTTTGCCCTAGTGAATTCTTTTAGGACTACAGTATATAATTTGTAGGGAATGGGTTAATCCACTTTGGCAGAGGAAGCTTCCTTATGTATGAATTCTCCATACTAACGAAAGCACAAGTTCAGTGCCTATCCTCTTGCTTAGGCAGTAAGATCACAGAATCATAACTTTAGTGCCTGAAAGGACCTTATTAAGGAGATCAGAGTCCAAACATTTGTATAAAGTGGTTAAATAATTTAAATTTGAATCTACATCCTAACTTCAAAGCTAGTCCCTATCTGATGTCTCTGCTAAAAGAATATAAACTCAAGGGCAAGAATTGTTTCATTTTTGTCTTTGTATCTACAGAGAATACTACAATGCTTGGCACATAGTAGATGATTAATAAATGCTTGTGGGTTATTTCAAAGTCTGAAGAAAATGTGGACAAAATTGTAAATAGTTATTGGGAGAGTGAGGGAAAGAACAAACGATTATATTGCACCTACTACATGCTAGGATACTGTGCTGTGTGTGTGTGTGTGTGTGTGTGTTTTTTTGTTTTTTTTAAGCAAATATCCTATTTGATCCTCACAATAATCCAAGCACAATAGTAGGTACTGTTACTATTCTCATTTTACTGTTGACAAAATTGAGACAGACACAAGTAAAGTGACTTGCCTGGGGTCTCATAGACAATTAAGTATCTGAGGCCAAATATGAACGAAGATTTTCTAGATTTCATGTCCAGTGCACATCTACTAGACCACCAAATGCTATCAACGACTTTCTTTTAGAGGCCTTTACTTCAGTTGCCAGAGTTCTCAAGTTCTCAAGGAATCATAAGATTCCAAAATGAAATACAATCCACATACTGATGAAGTAATCTTTAAATATATGAGTTAATCCTTAATTTTCCTAAAAAACCTTCCTTGATAATCCACCTCCCAATTCCAAGACTTTTGTTCCACAATATGAAAATATATATATGAATCATATGAACCATAAAATAATTTATTCTCCAGGTATTGCATCTGGCTCCAGTCAACTAAGATCAGGTCAGTCTCCCAGACTATTCTATTTTCATAGAATGATGTGAAGTGGAAACTCTTAATCAGCTCATCTTCTCTGAGACTGCATATATTTAGACAATTCTTCGACCTGGTCACCCCCCTCTGACCTCTCCCTAACTCCTCCCCAGTTCTTCTCCTTCTTCCCTAAATCCCATCCTTATTTCCCACCTCCTTCCCAGATACCTAAAAAATCTTGTTCCCCAAAACCAATTGCTCAAATCACCTATGACTCTGCCTTGTTTAGTTCTGATTGGTTTGAGTCCATGTACTATTCCCAATACAAACAGCAAAATTTCTTTTCCCTCTGATGGATGTCTCTAATAGAAATTTCTTTTATTTATTTATTTATTTATTCACTCATTCATTCATTTATTATTAAAGCTTTTTATTTGCAAACAATATGCATAAGTAATTTTTCAACATTGACCCTTGCAAAGCTTTCTGTTACAAATTTTTCCCTCCTAACCCCCTACCCCCTTCCTTAGATGGCAAGAAGTCTAATACATGTTAATTATGTTAAAATATTTGACAGATCGAATATGTGTATATATATTTATACAGTTATCTTGCTTTACAGGGAAGAGAAAAAAATAAAAAGAAAAATAAAAAACTTGAGAAGGAAAACATAATGTAAGCAAACATCAATAGAGAGTGTAAAAATGCTATGTTGTGTTCCAGACTCAGATCCCACAGGCCTCTCCTTGGGTGCACATGACTCTCCTCATCACTGAATAACTGGAACTGGTTTGAAACATCTCATTTACAATATACTTTTTTTTTTTTGTTGAAGCTTTTTATTTGCATAACATATGTATGGGTAGTTTTTTTAACATTGACCCTTACAAAGCTTTCCATTACAAATTTCCCCCCCTAGTCCCCTCCCCTCCCCTAGATGGCAGAAAGTCCACTACATGTTAATTATCTAATATAAATTTCTTTATGCCATGAACTGAATCTCTATTATACTATTTTTACAATAATCTTGTTAACTTCTACTCCATATTATAACTCGTGTGTGTGTGTGTGTGTGTGTGTGTGTGTGTGTGTTTGAGCCTGTAAATTCTTTTGAGATACCTCATGATGTCAGCCAATCTTTTTAAGGTATCCTTTGAACGCCAATGATGAAATACAGCTTCTAGGGGAAATAAAGCAGTGTTCAAAAGGTCTTTTGACCTTAGGGTGCTATTGATCTAAAAATCTGTCTGTCAATGATCTTAAAGTCATCTGGTAGTATAGTCCTACAAAAATTACTGTCAGACAGATAATCTTTTGGTCAATTAATAACTAAATTAGTGAGATAATAGTGAATAGACCACCCCTAAAAACCTACCTGTAAACCATAAAATTAGCAAATGAGTAACATGAAGCTCTGGTCTCTCTAACTTTGTCCTATAAATTTATCTTCTTTTTCTTGGTTCTTTGCTAAATCTTTTTGGAATTTAGCATGCTTCAACTGGCATTACAATTACAATAAACTTTGTCCCTTGTCTTGGAGATGGGTTCAAGCTTGTAAATTCTTTTGAGATACCTCAAGACACTGATCTGTTGTGTCCTCAATCTTTTGGGATTTCCTGAACCTCAATACCAATAACACTGAATTAGGGAGAATGGGGTTTTATAGCAGTGACTACATCAGGGACAGGTGAATTAAAAAGAAAATCAATAATTCTTTCTCCCCTCAATAGAAAAGAATAGTTTACTAAATAGTAGGTATTCAGTTTGCTTAAAACTAGGTATTGCATAATACAATAAAAGCATGCAAACTATGTAAAAATAGTGATAATTGATATTACTAGTTATGTTAATTAGCTGCCTGATGTTGAGTTTAAAAAGAACAACCCCCACATCAACCAATACCTTTTTTATACTTCTGGTTTGTTTACCTGACCTTGGGCAAACTCCTTCTCTATACCCCAGGCAATTTTCCAAGACTCCAAATTGCCGAGTATAGATATATGCCTTCTGTATAGATATGGAAGGCCTTTCCACAAAGTTCTTCATACCCTTGAAATGACAAGTTTGATCCAAATTTTTTTAGAGGGGTGCTGGGGAAGGGAATAGAAACATTTTTTTTTTTTTGGATCAAACTTGTTATAGACATCCACAGGATGACAGCACACAAAATAGGCAGCTGGTACAAAGGTTGTACTTTTAAATGGCCCTTTGGTTGTTAAGCATCACTAGCCAAGTATTCAGCAATCAAGTTGGTATGACCCTTGACCAAGATTTTTACACCAGTATAGATTAGCCGGGGAACCAAAAAGCAGAATGGCTCTCTCAGAATCTGGAAAGACCAGAGACACAATAGAAAGAAACAGTGGTTAGGAACCCTTGTGTCAGGTACTAATAAGACAGATATGATATAGTGGGAAAGAAGACTTAGCTCCAGCCTCCCCAGCAGAACTTCATAGCTAGAGAGAGTAGGAGGCATAGATGCAGGAAGAAAATGCTTAAGAAAGTTTCAGGAAGAAATAATATCTATAGCAGGCAACAGCTAGCATCTATGTGGCATCAGAGTTTGTAAAGTGCCACACCCCATCTTCTTACAGTCTTACTCCCAGTAAGAAATATTATTATTATTAATGGCAGCTTCGGGGTGCAGTGGATTGAATGTTGGATTTGGAGTCAGGAAGACCAGAGTTCACACCTGTCTAAGCCGACCTGGCCAAATCATTTAATCGCTGTTTGCCTCATTTTCCTCATCTGAAAAATGGGGATAATCTACGTGGCAAGTTGTAAGGATCAAATGAAATAATAATAATTGTAAAAAACTTAGCACAGTGCCTGGCACATGCTAAATGCCATATTGGGCCAGTCACTTAACCCAAGCTTGTTCCATCTGTAAACGGGAGTTCATAATGGTATTTACCTTCTAATGTGGTTGTGAGGATCAAACGAGATAACGATCCTACAAATGCTCCTGGCGTAGTGACAGCCATATATTAAATGCATGTTCCCTTCTTCCTTCTGGAATGCCCAGCGCTTAGGAGCACAGGGGCTACAATAAACTTCTCATACAGTGATTGCCTAAAAAAGGTTAAGGCGCAAGGCCAGAGTCACAGCGCTATTTGAGGGTTCGAGGCAGAATTCGAACTCCAGTCTTGCCCAGACTCCAAACCCTCACCTTCAAAGCCAGGGTTAGCGGCCGAGGCCAGGGAGAATGGCGGGGCTCTGTCTTATACCTCCACTCTGCCTTCTTCTCGCCCACTCCACTAAGTTGCAGACCGCACCACTTAACAAACCCTCGGGGCGTTACTTCCTGGACGGACACCGATAAGACTGAAGGGAGACCTCGGTGCACCCGGCTCCGCTTTCTCTTTGTTCCCCCACCACCCCGAGCAGCTTCTCAGTGGTCCCGCCCCTTCCTAGTCCAAGCCCCGCCTCCTCCATCCAATATGGCGCACGAGGTCTCTTCTTTCCCGTTCCTGCTCCTCCCAACGTTCTCTGCTCCCGCCTTCCCCACTCCCGGCCGTCCTCTAATTGGTCTCGCGAGATTTCGTTGCCCTTCTTAGTCGGGGGAGGAGGCTCCAGCTCTTCCTCTCAGCCTCGTGCGCTTCGGCGTCTGGTATCAGCTTTTGCTTGCGCAGGAGCGAGTCTATGGTGAGTTATCATTTCTCTTCTCCTAAATTCTTCCCCCCCAATCTTCCTGCCTGCCTCGGGCAAACCTGTCGCGGGGCCTCAGGTCACCTCTCCTGCATCAGGGTTCTCGCCTTTAGCCCAGCAACTGCACCTCAATTATCTGGGCCGGACATGGTGGCGCCATTCGTCCTCCACTGGGCCTCGCCAGGTTGGGGGACGGCCGGGGACGGCGCCTCCTCGGAACACCAGCCGGTCCTGGAACTGGGCCCGGTGAAAAACATCCCAGGAAGTGGAGTCGGTAGTAATATTTTTTCATTACCCATGTGAGAGCGCGATATGTCGGTCATAATCATGTGGTTAAAAGTACATGGGAATCGTAGCAATTCAAAGATGGAGATTTTGGGGGCAGGAAGCAGGCTCTGAGGGAAAGGGACAGGGTTGTGGCCTTGTCACCTGGAGGTCCCGAGACAGGATTCATCCGGCTCCGGTCTCCTGCCCGAACCACAAGCATCTGGATGGGGGGAAGGGGGGGCTCCCAGAGGAATGCCACGTTTTAATGACGAAATGAGTGAACACATGGGTCTCTTAAGGGATGAGATTTGTGCAATTCCTGACTTAAAGAGAAGTCGTTAGATGCGCTCTTTGGGCGGCACGTTTTGGGGCCTAGGAACTTGAAGAAAGATGAGGTATCTAAGGGCTGTAGTTGGGTAATCCTGCCCTGGGAGTTGCAGTCGGGTGGTCATGAAATGAGGTGCCGCATATTTTTGTTGTGACAGCCTTTTCTCAGATGTGCCCAGTTCTTACTGACACAATTTGGAATTTTCCTGGCAGATACTGGCTTCCCAATTAATTCCTTCTCAAACTCCTTTTACTTTACAATCCTACAGACTAAATGATATGGTATTGAGAAAAAGAGCTGTTTGATTTCTGGTTACATCATTGATTCCAAGTTTGGCAATGATGAACACCTCCTTTCCCCAAGTGACTAAGGAAGTGTTCCTTGTTTGAATCCAACTGCAAACCAGATGTGCTTGAATGATGTTTTGTGTGTTGTAAAGATATTAGGCCTTCCTTGCTCCTTATGGTAAATCACATCCTCTAAGGTTAGCCAGGTTTCTAAATTTATAGGTGAGCTGAATTCCAAACTAAGTTCAGAGACATAATACCCTGAGTTAAGCAGTTTTAAATAGGATCAATTAAAAAAAAGGTGATGCAGAATAAATTTTAACTTGCCACACCCAGTATCTAAATTGATGTTAAGTACCTACTAAGTGCTAAGAATACAAATAAATAGGCATTCCCCAATGAGTAAACCCATAAACCATAGCAGACTTAAGTCATTCAAGAAATGAAGCTTGGTGGGAAAGTAGACTGGATATTGAACCCTTTTTAAATATAGCTTAAAGAGGAGTCCTTTACTCCATTCTCTTTCAGTCAGGGTATTGAAGATATGTGAGTACCTAAGCTTATAGGTGATGATTTTCCTGGGAGCATGATAATGATGGTATGAAATTTGGTTCTAAAATGGAAAAGTAACATCTGTTTGGAATGAATTTCGGAAGTCTCTTAGCAATAGTGGGAGACTAGAAGTGGCAGCTGTTCCTTTGCTCAAGATTTTAATTATGGCCACATGGTTCACAAGTCAAGAGACCTGGCTTGTAGATTTAACTTTTTATATAAGGAGAGAAAGAAAAGAACTGCTTTCAGATGAGAGTAATATCAATTGAACCCAAACATTTAGTAGTAGTGTAGTTTAGGACCTTGTCTTACTATGTCTTTCCTCCATAAGAAATTGGAAGGAATTAAAATATTTAAAATTAGAAATCCAGGTCATTGCATTCCTATATATCTCTGGGTCCTACTTCATTCACTACCTTGTTTCTTAGCCAAAATAACATGGTAGAAAGTGTATATTCAATTTTTACATGATGTCAAGACTCCTTAAACTTTGGGTCTTAGTTTCTTCATCCAATTCCCTTGTGGTGAGCTCAGCTGGTATTATCTGCAATGCTTATCACTTCTCTTGTCTGGGTTTGGTTAAACTACCTTTTGGGAAATGGGAATGCCCTTAGCATCATTGTGAGGCATGCAGCAAATTCATGAGTTTCTTTTTGTCATTTCTGCCCAGCTTCCTTTTGTAAGGAACACTAAGATGGGACAGTCTTTATCACCAAACAGGATGGATCATTGGCACTGCTCTGAACATGATTTTAGAGTAGAAACCCAAAGACTGAAAAAAACCATGATCTACAAACTGGATCTGAAAGGCATATAAATATTGGGCAAATCTTTTTCTTACAGATATTAAAGTTTTAAATCCAAAAGTGATGGATGGGACTCAGAAAATGAAAAGGAGTTTGAAGAAAAAATACTGTTAATTACACATCTATGGCTTCAGCTGGTTCACTGATAAACAATGAAACGTGAGTATTTTCATAAGTTCTTCTTGAAGACGTGGTAGGAGATCCAGAAAAATGGGGAATAAAATGATTCAAGGACCTTAACATAGTAAATGAATTGAGGGATTATTGGAAAGATCTGAAAGAAATTTTGTTAAAGATTTCATGTTGTATCTGATATCTGACTTAACACAGGGAGCCCATTTGTGGTTTTCTTGAGGTACTAAAATAGTTTTGACATTTCCGGTTCATTTTACAGATGAGGAACTGAGGCAAGATGAGTCAGACTGTAGACCTTGCATTCAGTTCGTTTATGTAAACCAACACTTTTCTACTGTTCCATTCATAGGACTTTTGAGGGGTGTGTGTCTGTTTGGTACAAGAAATAGGTGATGGGTTTGAGAGAGAGGAAGGAAAGATGTTGTTAGATATGTCCATACACAGGGACAGTGGACAGTGCTAACTTCAAATTTGGTTTTTTGCTGAGGCAATTGAGCTTAAGTGACTCACAAAGCTAGGTAAGTGTTCCCATACCATCTAGTTGCCTCAGTGGACATACTGTTATTACTTTGCAACAATTGTAGTCTCACTGTCTAGAATCTCAAATCACATGTATATTACAGTGAAGGCTCTAAAGCCATTGTGAACAGAAATATAGTAGTGTGATTATTATTTTAAACCTTGTTTTGACTTCTGGAATGCTCTGGTTGAAGTCTGTTTCCTGTTACAGTGATGACTCAGATTCTAGCAGCAGCTTATTCAAAACTCAGTGTGATCCCACCTCACCCATTCGAAGACCAAGAAATATATCTACCTCAAATGTGATACAATCACCTGCAAATACTCCCTTAAGGCATGAGTCAAGTGAGTCCTCTTCAGAATTGGAACCATTTAATTTGCGAGTTATTTTTGAAAATTGGAAGAAAAAAAAAAGAAAGAGAAAATACAAACCAACAGGAAGGCCAAGGGGAAGGCCAAAAGGAAGCTTTAAAGACAAGCAGTCTCTAAGAATTAGACCAAAAAAGGACTTGTTCAGAGACAAAGGTTTCCAATTCCCTTTGGTAGAATCAGAAAATGGAAGGAAACCATTACATTGGAAGAAAGTTTTAGACTATGAGGTAAGGCAGATTTTGAAAACTTCTTAAGAGATAATTATGTAGTATCATAACTATGTTTCTCACATGTTAACTATTATTGAATACAAAATAACTTTGAATTGGTTGTGTTCGTGTCAAAGGTGTGGTAATATTTTTTGTTTTTCCCCTTCTCAGTTTCCATATATTTCCAGTAAGGAAGTTGGACTATTTTTTAAAAACTGGAATTCATTCATCTTTACTTCATTATAATTTCTTGTTTTGCTAAGCCTTATTACCAGCGTGCATTATAACTAAAATTTAGGAGCAGCTAGATAGCAGGGTGGATAGAGCACCAGACCTGAGTTCAAATCTGGCTTCAGACAAATCTGTCATTTATATAGTATTCCTTGATAGTAGTAGTATTAAGTAATATTCTTTAGTATTTTGTTTTGTTAATCCTCTTTCCAGTCCAATTCAATGTAACCCCATTTGGGATTTTATTGGCAAAAGTATTGGAATAAAAAAAAAACACGAAAAGCTCTGTAACAAAAGAGCAGTAAGAAAGTGTTAAGTGATATTAACTAGGAGTTAGAAAATAGTAACAACTGAAGCATTTGTGGAAAGTAATACCCAGGGTTTTAGTTTCCCTTTATTTGGGAGTCTTAAGCTAAACTTTATTTAAAAGTAGGAACATTTTTGAGAGTAATTAGAAATGTAATGGGAATGTAATGATTCTCAGGTTTCTTGAGGATTAAGAACATCTTTATTGTTTCTATGATTTCTTTATATATAGCAAGCAGTTGCAAGAGGATTTTTCAACTATGTTAAGGAAAAGAAATGTGAATCCCATCTCGGAGAAGCTTTGAAGCAGTTGGATGTTGGTGAGGATTTAGAAAAAGAAGACTTCGGTGTACGAAGATATAAATATTTAGATGATGATGGATCTATTTCTCCTATAGAAGAACCCAAGTAAGTTGGCATATTTTATATAGTCCTCATGTATTCTCCTCTGTCTCTTCCATACTGTTTTCATATGATTCATTTCTGGATTTAGCCCTCATACAAGTAACTCGGGTGGGTTTTTTTTGTTTTGTTTCAGTGTGGAAGACTGTGAATTGAATGATCCTGTTGAATGTGATATTAAATTAGTGGTAAGTATGAGCATATTCTGTTGTAGGATTTAACATATAAAAATCCAAATCTAGCAATTTTAAGGCTCATTTGATTGTGTTTATCCTTTAAAAAGTTTGTTGATAATGGGGAGCATATTGGGACAAGAATTCTGAAATACTTAAATGTACTTAAAACAACCTAGTTTTAGTTGTTAATATTTTTTGATGTAGGAAAACAGTTGTTTCATAATAAGTACTGAATTCCCCAAGAAGATGAAGACAAAGATGAAAAAAGTGCTAAAGAGTAAGAATGACATACAAGAAAATAATTACAAGAAAGATGAAACAGAATTGCCTAGTAAAGAGAAAAATTCCATGGACAAACGGAAAAGAAATGGTAAGTAGTAATAAGTTTTAAGAATGAGAGTTCATTATAGCAATTGTTTATCAATAGCAGCTGAAGAACGTTGTATTGGGATAAATAGAGCGAGTGTAAAAATGCTCATTTAAAATTTAATTCTCTAGTTTGAAATGGTGTATGCCACATTTGTGAGCATCATTGCACTTTGTTTAGTTTTGTTTTGAATCGTAGACAAAGACTAAAAGACAAGTGCAAAGACAAACCCTCTTTTGCAACCCACAACCCATGGTTTTGTATGAGTTGTGATACATACAAGAAGGGACAGTTAATGACTGTTAAGCATGTTAATGAACATTCTGAAAGACTTAAAAGTTGAACCTTTAAAGAATAAGAATTAAATTATATAAGAAATGAACATATCTTGAAAGTTGAAATACTATACCCCATCTCTTTTTCTCCTTACCTTTAGGAATTTATATTGAACTCGGTGATTAAAGCTGAGAATTTGTCAGGTAAGAAATTAAGGATGTTGGTAGCAAAACGTGGAAATATTGTCATGTTATAAAATTTTTTAACTTTTAATATTGACTTATCAAAGATCCTTAGTAAATTGTAAGTTTTATTTTGAGGTCTATCCCGATAGGTCCTTTTCCATAGGTCTTTATCGTTGGAAACGCCTCAGACAGCAAATGTGTAGTTTCGCTTTACCCACTAATCTATTTAATAGATCTGTGGGGATAAAACTACAAACAGACTTGTTTAAATCTAAGATCTGAAGTAAAACTTTGTCAAATAATGTTACCTTATTAACATAAATTTTTCTTTTAGATGATTCCAGTTTGCTGCTTCCTTTGGATGTTTTAAGTAAGTTTAAATTACTACAGTCCTTAGCATTAAACTGCTTATAGTTTATATGATATGATGAATTCTTTTGTTCAACTGCTGAGTGATAGAAACATGAACTGAAATGAATTCTGACTGAGCTGACAAACTATGTGGCCACAAAATATCCTTAATGAAACTTTCAACTTAGTTTTTGCTTCTACTTAACAGTTTACATTTGCTTTTCTAGTTCATCTGCCAAACGGGATTCACAAGATGTGAAATATTTGGAATATGGATGTGTGAATATAGAAAGATTATTAATGCCTCAGGTCTGTATTTTAATCTTTAGTAATATTTCATTCCAAATAACACATTTGTCTTTGTAAGATTTTTGTTGCAGATTTTTTCTCCCTCCTTTACTACTGCCTTACCTCCCTTCCTCCCAAGATAGCCTCTCTCAGGTCAAACATGGAACAAGTATTTCCATTCTTGACATGTTGTACAATAAAAATCAGACCAAAAGGGGGAAAATAACCATGAGAAACAACTGAAATTGGAATTGCCTTGAATCATATTGTTGAAAGGAACCACATCTATTACACAACTACAACACATCTTGTTGCTGTGAGCTTAGTTCTGCTCCCTTAACTCAGAATCAGATCATATAGGTCTTTTCAGACTGAAATCAGCCTGCTTTGAGAACAATAATATTGACTTATCAAAGATCCTTAGTAAATTGGTAAGTTTTATTTTGAAGAATAAACAGTGGTCTTTTTGGTTTCAGTCATCTTTTTTTTTTTTTTTTTTTTTTTTGAGGTCTATCCCGATAGGTCCTTTTCCATAGGTCTTTATAGTTGGAAATACCTCAGGCAACAAATGTGTAGTTTTGCTTTACCCATTAATCTATTTACTAGGTCTGTTACATAGCTTAATCATTATCATCTTTTCCTGTAATTTTAGCCAATCTGAGAGATATGAAGTGTTACTTTAAAATTTATATTTTTGCTGGTCTGACTTATATTTATTGCTCCACATTTTATTTGGCATACTGTTTTAAGACTTAATGCTGAATCCTAATATTGAGTGTGCTATCTATCCCTGACAGTTTTGTTTTTCAAAAGTGAATGTGAGCAAGCATGAAATTATTTAGATCGCTAAAATGGCTCTTGGAAAACTGGATTTTAGGAAAGGGGAGAGGTTCCTACATAGACACATTCCGGTTCAATATTTGTGTATCAAGTCTTCATAAAGATTGCACTGCATGGTATCTGCACCTAGCAATATTATTGTTGGGCTGTTCAGAAGACAGTGCTATAGAAACTCAATATCTGGCATCGTTGGTTTCATGCTTATTGTGCATGTTCAACCTGGTATTTCTATTGATACAAGTGATTTTTTTAAAGTACCTTTTCATTTATTTTGGTTACTATTCTGCTGAATTAACCTACAAATACAAATGTTTTCTTTAGGAAAAGTGGCTTTTCAGGGAAGGACCTGGAAACTCATTTAAATGGGGGACTGGCAGCATGACAATTTATGGTAGGTAGAGGATTATTTTCCTTGTGATGAAATTTTAAAAATTTCTTGTTATTTTATTTGTATATATTTTGTAACCTTTTGACAGTGATTATTCCTTAGTGAAATGCCATATTCCAAATAATCATGAACACATTTGGAATTTGTGTTCACAATATAATGTGGCTAAAATAAGACAGGTTTTTGCTTCCATCACTAAAGATTTATTAGTGGTGACAATGAAACCTGTAACAGTCTGCCTAGTTTAAGACTCCATTTAATACATCAACAATGTCTTTGTAAAGAGACCAAGTAAAATTTTTTAACAAGTTGATTTTGTGTTGAGAGCATGCTGCTTATAGGTATGTACAAAAAATGACTGTTTTTTCTGAATTTAAATTTTTAGGAAGACCAAAGATGGAACTAGTTTTCAACATTCTAAGTAAGTATTTTTTATAGTAGTAGTGTCACTTGACTTCCATCAGATCAATGCATAAATCAAAACATGGACACACCAGCTGACTTTTAATAGTTTATGCATCATACAAATAATACATGGGATTTAGTGACTTTAATTAATTTTAATTCTATTTCTATCTTTGTGATGCATTTACAAAATGATAACATAGTTCTATACTTTTATCTTTACAGCACCATGTCTATAAGAATCATATATACCCTTTCATTTAGTATACTCTAGAATTGCCTGGCAAAGGCAAATGAAATGGCATTAACCCATACCTCATAGTAAAATCTGTAGAGAAGCTGGCCAAAAAGCTTGTCATTTGAATCTTGTTTGGGTTGTCACATTTAATAAAATAAAACAAAGATGTGGTGATGATAGGCAAAATGTTCAACTGCTCTGAAAAGGTGAATGAAAAATGGCCTTTCTGAACATCCAAGTTCTTTGTTTAATCATCTTTCTAAGAAAATTGAACAAAGGAGAAACCGAGCTCATCAGTAAAAATCATGAAAATTCAATCGCTGAACTTAGTGATAAGTTAAAAATAATCATTTTTTATAATGTCACTACAGGTGTTCAACTACAAAGGAATGGAAGGGGGAAAAGCCTAGCTAATGGGTATGTAAACACATAAGGTAATTACATCTTTCTAGGAATGAAGCACTAGTGGATTTACTAATGATAGTTACTGTCTGGTCATTACCAAGGCTTTTAGAATGCAGTTTCTGATTGCTGTGGACATGACCACAAAAAATTACCCCAAGAGGTTATTATTTGCTGATGTTATTAGCATTTAACCTATTGGGAACAGTTTAGAAATCTAGTACCTGATGGTATTAGTACATTAGTGTTAGGGGATACAGAGATATAGTCCTTTCTCTTAAATAAATGGATTATGTGTCTAATGGTCTAATGACTTAATATTTCTGGTCATTTTAGATCAGCCTGACAAGTATGCTGAAGCAAGCTATGCTGTAATTTAAACCACTAATGATTTGAGATGGGTAGGTAAGGTTGATTCTTCTCCCCTCCTAAAACTTTACCAGGTCATTTCAAAGAGGGCTTACATGGCTATGAAACCAGAAGCTCTTAACGCTGTGACCTAAGAGGAAATGTCTCTATAGGATGCCATGATTAATATATTATCATGGTTTCCTAAGGAGGTACAAGCCTGTTACTGCAACTGAAAAAATATTATCTCATGTATTGTGTGCTTTTCAGAGTAGTAATGTGAACATTAATAAAGTCAACTAATTTTTGGCATTTTTTTTTGTCATGCTTTCCTTTTTTTTAAGAGAATGGAGAGAGAAGAAAAATCAAGAGCTACCAGAAAGAAAACTGTCAATCAGCCTAAAATCTGTGGTTCCAGATTCTCTGGGGAAGCAACCTTAAAAATATTGATTCCTGTTGTTGTAATAAAATATAAGTTTCAATAATAAATAATGCTCTCTCCCTCTATATAAATGAATTACAATGAATTTATTTGACATCCTTTTTGTAATGAATCAATTTAAGAAAATATCTTGTCATCAATTCTGAGCAAATGAGAGTCCAGTTTCCAAAAAAAGAATTGACTAAAAGAACACCACCATTTTTGGGATTTTGGGGCACTTTTCCCCCAAGAGGCAAGAGAACAGATGGTTTCTAAATGGAGGGCTTGTCAGTACTGGATATCATTTATATTTAAATATCTGAGATTGCAGATAAAATTTTTGCCTTCACATCCCTGCATTTTAACCACTCAGTACTAATTTTTCTCTTAAGACAAAATCATCACAGTAGGACTCAGTTCCCATGCTTATTGGGAAGATGGACATTACCCTGAAAAGAAAAAACAAAGATGAGAAAAGCAGTTGCTGAGCAACTGATAGAAAATATCATGCAGTTTCATTTGTACAGAAACTTTTTAATATAATCAAAATTATCTATTTTGTGATTAATGATCTCTTTCTTCCTTGGTCACAAATTCCTTCCTCCACAGATCTGAGAGGTAAACTATCCTATATTTGTTTATAATATTTGTATCTACATCATGAATCCATTTCAACCTTATCTTGGTATGTGGTGATAGGTGTGGGTCAAGCCCTAATTTCTTCCACACTAGTTTGCAAGTCTTTGTCAAATAGTGAGTTTTTAACCCAAAAGCCTGGGGTCTTTGGGTTTGTCAAACACTATAATGACTATAGTCATTATTTTGTCCTGTGAACCTAACCTATTCCACTGATCTGTTTCTCAGTACCAAATGGTTTTGATGACTGATGCTTCATAATACAGTTTTAGATCTGGTACAGCTAGGCCACCTTCATCGGCCTTTTTTTCTCCCCCATTAATTCCCTTGAAATTCTTGACCTTTTGTTCTTCCAGATGAATTCTGCTATTTCTTCTAGGTCAGCAAAATAGTTTCTTGGGAGTTTGATTGGTATAACACTAAATAATAAATAAGATTAGTTTAGGTAGTATTGCTATTTTTTATTATATTCTCTCAATCTATCCAAGAGCCCTTGACATTTTTCCAGTTGTTTAGATCTGACTTGTATGAAAAGTGTTTTGTAGTTTTGCTCAAAGCTCCTGGCTTTTCCATGGCAGATTCCCAAATATTTTATACTATTGACAGTTATTTTAAATGGAGTTTCTCTTTGTATTTCTTGCTGTTGCATTTTGTTAGTGATGTATAAAAATACTGATTTATGTGGATTTATTTTGTATCCTGCAACTTTGCTAAAATTGTGGATTATTTCAAATAGTTTTTTAGGGCTCTCTAGTATTATCTGCAAAGAGTGATAATTTGGTTTCCTCATTACCTACTCTGATTCTTTCAATCTCTTTTATTGCCAAAGCTAGCATTTCTAATACAATGTTGAATAGTAATAGTGATACTAGGCAACCTTTTCCACCCCTGATGTTATTGGGAATGGTTCTAGTTTGTCTCCATTACATATGATGCTTGCTAATGATTTTATGTAGATGCTACTTACTATTAAGGAAAAGATGGTTAAGTTTTCAGCATCCCCCAAATAGTCATCATCATGCATGGTATTGAGAAGTGATGAGGAAATGACATTCATTTATTTTAACATGACCTAGAGGAACAAGTTAGAAAAAAGACTTTTTTATTCTTGCTTTCAGCAGATAATGAAATTTGCTTTAGCAGATTAGAAAATGACATTCCAGCAAGCAGATTTTCTTTATTTTACATCAAAAACCATAGAAGACATTTGTTAGAAAAACAATATATCAAAGCTGATTGAAAGTCCACCTTGGAAAAAAAATTGACTTCAAGTTCTCTGACTCCTAATGGTTGTGACCCTGTTCTAGTTACTTCCTCTATGTGCCCCAGGTGAGTTCACAGAGGTGTTTTCCACTGCATCAAATCACAAGTGTAGTCTAAAAAAGTGGTTAGCAAAAACTATTAAGACTACAAAAATGTCACAAGAAAGCCTTATTACTGGATTACTTATTCCCAGAAGAATTCTTACTATGAGTAGTGTATAAATAGTATGATTGTACTAATGGCAAGACCCAAGGATAAAAGTTTAAACATACCTTTTTTCCCCTTTATTTTATGTCGTCTTGCTTCTTTTGTTTCGTCACTTCAGTAAATCGATTATGTAACCTGGACAAAAAATGAGATATAGATTGCAACATATCTTCAAACTCAAAGGAGACACACTAAAAGAGTAGAAAAAGCAACGGCTCTGGTTCAAGAGTGCCTGGATAAAAATTTTGTCTTTGATTTTCCATACTTCTGTCATTTAATTTTCCTGTGCCTTAGTTACCTCATCCATAAAATAAGGGGATTCAACTAAATATCCTATGAGGTCCTTTTTATTTCTAGATCTATAATTATGAAATTACACATTTAATAAAAAAAATTATACTAATATAAACTCCAAAGAAATTGACCTTATACCTTCTAAATTTAAGTTATATGACTGACTTAATTACTACAAGAATTGAAGAACCTAATATAGGACTTTTAAGTATTTAGGACAAGTGCCTGTATCATGATGTAATATCCTTATCAATCTTTGAAAGGCATTTACTTGGGTATCATTAGATTGAATACAAACCATAAGGAAAATTTGTAATGTGCACTTAATGTCTTTCCAGTTAACTCAAAGCTACCTGAGGACTTAATTAGCAAGAATGGTAGAAAATTCCTGTATACAGTACTTATGAGAGAAAAACTTGTTTTGCTGGCAAGTAATCAACAATGGAAGGGTCATTCATTTAGTTTTTGGATGAATGTAATCAGAAAAATGGCTAGAGTCGCACTAAGATTCCCTTTGGGAACCTGTCTCAAGCAGTGATAAGTGTAAGAGGATCATACAATCCTTTTTTAATCTGTTTTGGCCAAAAACATCACCACTAGGAAAAGATCTGGGAATGAGCATCAATGATATATTGGAGAGTTGGGGTTTCTGAGAGTGCTTAAGGAACCACTATAGGAAATAAGATACTGGCAAGGAACACTGGATCTGGATTTATCTTTTTCATTACTGCCAAGAATAGAGTTTGTATAATCAGTTAAAAAAGAATATCAGATCCAGAGTTTTTCTCCCTTTTACACTGTCCTATCTAATATCATAATAAGCACTTTAAAAGACAGAATAGCTTAAATTACATAGTTCCCTAGGTGCTTGGGGATGGGATGGGATAGGGCATACACTTTATGTGGATGGAAATGGTTCATGTAACATAACAAATGACAGTAAATACCCTTTGATTTTAGAAAAAAACAGTTTTGTTCGTTACTTAAGGAACCAAAAACATTTTTGTCAATAAATAAGTGAACATGTTGGGTGAAGGGACATATTTCAGTACTGATGCAAATATGAGTTAATTAAGAGTCTTATATTCAGAAATTCAGACTTAATTCTTCTTTAGGATATATAAACACCACACATAAAACCCCACACTCAATGGCTAGCTTGTTAAGGGACTTATTGGATGGGCCTTTTAAATTGGAAATTGTGCCATTTCCAACTGTTCAGAAACCCGTGTTTTTGCCTAAAAAGCATATGTAATTTTGATTGTTTGTGTGTGTGCTATGTGAGAAGCCTTGTTAAAAATTATTAGCTCTGCTTTAATTGGCAAACAAATCTTTCAATTTATCTGCGGAGGTCCGGCCTCTTCGGGGAACTAGGTTCTTGAATGGAGGGCTGGAGTTGGCAAAGTGGAACGAGACAGCACACTCTATGGCGTGGTCATCAAGTTCGGTTTATTGGCAAAAGCTTGTTCAAATTATTCAAGAAAGCTTGTGATTTTTAGTCTTACAAAGTTAGGTTTGATTAGAGATAGGACAATTATTTGGCTAGGATTACAAGATTTTCTTGGGGCCCAGAAATTCCCAGGACCCCAGGTGCAATGCTTCTTAGAAAAAAAAGAATGTACAGAATAAATTCATCAAGCAATATAACAATAGTGAAACTTTAACTAAAGGTAAATGTACCCTGTGGTCATCACGTCATATCTGGCAGAACATGAGCTTCTCTAAAAATGTCACATTTACTTATTCCAAGATTTATACAATGCTTTTTAATTTTTTAACATGGTCATAAGATTTTTTAGAATAGAAACATTTTTTTTTTTCTCAAGAACTTATTTCCCTCAGCCCATTTATTAATCACTCATACAATAGCTTGTTTTGTGTAGGGGTCAGTAAACCATGCAATGGCCTACTTCTCTTTTTTCTCATGACTTACTTGCTACCAATGTGTCCATCTATCACTGATGTTTACTGTGCTTTTCATCATATCATTATTTATGTAACCTCTGCATAGGGGAGTGAAGAACCAGGTTGATTGAATTTGGAATTGTTTCAAACAAGAGGGAGTAACTGGAGATTTCTTTTGGAGTTTTTGGGGAAAGCTAAGTCTCTAAGTTTGTTTAATGCTTCACTAGTAAAGAACCCTTTCATGTTTAGACAGAAAGTACAAAGGGGCTTTTTTGGGGGTGAAGGGCTTCGTGCTCACCTCATTATGATGGATGGATATACATACAGTTATGCTAAGAATTCCTAGAGCAGAAATCAAGCAGATAATCATTAACCAAATATATTCCTGAATGCTTAGTTCTGTAGGGGCTTCTTCATGTTGCCTTCCTTGCACTTGTGGAGACCTTGTCATTCCAGGCAGGGTCCTTAGCTCCCAGCATTTATCTAATTTCAACTCTAAAACTTTGTATGAAGTTAGAAGAAACCCCAGCTCATTTGTGTGAAATGAATTTTAGAATTAAGCTATTGTTCAACTATCCTTTTTTTCTATACTGTAAAGGGAACCTTAAAGCCAGTCTTTTCATAAATGATTGTTCAATCTTCGTGTCCTCAGAGACACATACTTTAACTTCATTCACTGTCTTTGACTCATTCACTGCTGGCTCTATGAAAATACCATAAAATACTGAAATTAAGAAAAAATTACACAAAAGAGGCTATACAAAATTGAGAATAACATCTATATATTGGAAGAGAATAAAGATCCCCAAAAAGGAAAAAAACTAGGCTGACAGAATGAATATATTATAAGTTGAAATTTAATAAGGATACAATATTGCAAGGTCCTATACTTGGCTTCAACTACATAAATACAGGATTGGGGAGGTATGGTTAGAAATTTAAGTTCTAGGAGCTTTGGTGGATAAAAATCATGAGTAAATAGTATGATTCAGTAGACAAAAGAGCTAATGTAATCTTAAGCTGCACTAAGGAAGAAACAAAATTCAGAACTAAAGTGGTGCTAATACTGGTATATTCTATTTTGATCAAAACATATCTAGAATATTACAGTGAGTTCTGGATGCTATATTTTAGGAAGCATATTAACCAGTGTAATCAGGGTGGTGAGAGGAATGGTGACCAGGCTTTGCAAAAAATGGCTGAAAAACACAGAAAAGTTTAGTAGTAAGAAGATTTGGGGGTAGTAAGAAAAATAGGAGAAGACACATTAGTTATTTCTAAGTGTTTAAAGAGTTTTTCCTTATAGAAAGATTATACTTGATCTGTTTCAATTCAGAAAACAAAACTGGAGCAATAGTTAGAAGTTATTAAAAAAATAAAAACAAAATAAAACTTTTCTTAAGGAAAATTTACTAACAATTAGAACTATTCATAAGTTAAATGGGATGCTTCAGGACTTAGTGTCTTTTCCTTTTACTAGAGGTCTTCTAGCAAAGGCTCTTAGATAATTACTCATCACTTATGTTATGGATGGATATGGAATATGGGTATAGGTATGGATGGTGTGGAAAAAATGGACAAAATTAGTCTGCTCAGACTTCAGCAAATCTCCTGAGGTTGGCAGCTTCCATTGAGCCTCCTCACTGCCCTTGCCTTAATACCTCTTATTGAATTCTCTGTTTTTGTACCTTGGACTTCCCCAACATGTTTATATAACACTTAGGGCTACTGCTCCTAGAAACAGCTTCAGGGAATGCTACTCTTGATCTGTGTGTGCCATTTTGCACTAAATGGCTCTGGGGGAATTGTAAAATCAGCTGAGGCAACTAGAGTCCTTCAGTGTCTCCTTTTCTCCTATTATTGGTACAAAAAGATGGTGCAGACTTCCAGAATCCTGGAAAAATTCTTTTCCCTGCCTGACCCAACAGGCAGATTTCTTTGATCTGGTGAGACTAGCTATGCTATGCTCCGAAAATAACTCTTTATCTTCTGTAACCAATAATATACATTTTTCTTCAACAAGTATACCATTCTTTTTTTAACTACTGCTGTTTTATGACTACCCATTCTTTTCTTTGTTTTATACGATGATGCACTGAATAGTGTTTAGCCTATGAATGTTCTCTACCTCACCAAATAAAGACCCTTGCTTCATTTTATTGATTCCTTATTAAGTTAATTTTAACCCAACTTCAAGAATTGATATAATAGAGTATCAACCCTATTAGGTTCCCCCCTCCAATCCTACTGCAATGGTCCCCAAGGTACTGCCCCACTGATTCTAGGAAATTTTTTAAAGAAAAATCCAAGTAAAAAAACTGTTAGTTTTATGATATTTAACAAAGTTCTCAAAATAATTAAAATTATATTACAATAGTTAATTTTATTAAATAGAATTCTAAACATTGCTCTCCATAAAAAACATGCTATGGAAATAATTATCATATATAAAAGGGAAATAAGACAGGGAGGGAAATGGACATTCAATGAAATAGTACGTTGTCAAGTACTACTAATAAAAAGACAAGAGCTGAATAGAAAACTTGACTTTCAAATCCAAGAATTAAAAGCAGCACAAAAAGACAAACAGGAAAGAGAAATCACAATGGATTCAATAAGGCTAAATTGTTTATATTCTCACAGGGGAAAATGATACTCAGAATTCCTAAAATCATTATTAGAGCATTTAGAAGTATACATAGAAGGCTAGGTGTAAATTGAATATGATGGGATGAGTATTTTTAAAAAATTAAGACGTAAAAAAAGGAATGCATTGAGGGAAGGGGAAAGGGAATGACAGAATAGAATAAATTATCTGACATAAGAGGTATAAAGAAGTATAAAGGTTTTTTTTTTTTTACACTGGAGGAAATGGGGGAAAGGGGCAGGGAGTACATGAATCTTATTTTCATTGGAATTGGCTCAAAGAGGGAATAACATAAATGCTCAGTTGCACATAGAAACTCATCTTACTATATTGGAAAGTAATATGAGAAAGAGATTTAAAAAAAGGAGGAGAGGGCTGATAGGAGAGAGAGCAGAATCAACAAGGGGAAAACAGGATAGAGGGAAATACTACACAACTGAAAAAATTTTACAGCAAGTTTCTATGATAAAGACCTCATTTTTCAAATATATAGAGAACTGAGTCAAATTGAAATAAATAGCCATTCCCCAATTCCCTTTGTTAAAGGATATGAACACATAGTTTTCAGATGAAATAAAGTTATTTATAGTCATGAGAAAATGATCTAAATCAAAGTTTCTTAAATTGTGGGCTCTTACCCCATATAAGATCATGTAACTGAATGTGGGAATCATAAAATTATGATTTATTATCAGTAAATGTTTGATTTGTATACCTGTTTCTCATACCCATATACCCAGGGTCGCATAAAAATTTCTCAGGTGAAAAGAGGTCACAAATGGAAAAAGTTTAAGATGACTCATCTAAATTACTTTTGATTGGAGAAATGCAAATTAAAACAACTCTGAGGCAGCATTAGATTGGCTAATATGACAAAAAAAGAAAACATGTTGGAAAGGATGTGGAAAAACTGATATAATATAAATAATGATAGTAAGTAATTGTTGGTGCAGCTATACACTGATTCAATCATTCTTTAGAGCAGCTATGCTCAAAGAGCTATAAAATCATGAATAACATTTGACCAAGCAATCCCACTGGGAGGTCTGTATCCCAAAGATTTAAAAAAAAAAAAGGAAAAGGAAACATGCGTGCAAAAATATTTATAGTAGCTCTTTTACTAGTAGTCCATTGAGGGGATTTCCATCAAACAGATTCTGAAGAAAATGTTGTATGTGATTGTGATGGAATACTAATTGTGCTATAAGAAATGATGAGCAAGATGCTTGCAGAAAAATCTGCAAAGTTTTACATGAAGTGATACAAAGTGAAATTAGCAGAATCAGAACATAATACAATAACAATGACGTAACTATTCTCAGCAATACAATTAATTATCCAAGGAAATTCTGAAGAACTTATGATGAAAATTGCTATCCACCTCCAAAAAAAGAAATGATGCCTGCCTGAATGCAGACTGAAGCAAACTTCCTTCATTTCTTTTTTTCTCTTTTCCTTTACAACACGACTAACATAGAAACATGTTTTGTATGACTGTACATGTATAACATATTGAATTGCTTGGTTTTTTCATAAGGAAGGAAAAGGAGGAAAAAAGAATTTGAAATTCAAAAATTTAAAAATATGTTAAAAATTATTTTTACAGGTAATTGGGAAAAATGAAAATTTAAATTAAAAAATTGTTCAAATAAAAGAACTATTGAAGAGGTGGAAAGGGAAATAAAATGAGGGTGTAATAAAAAAACTAAGTTGAAAGGCTACTCTATAATCACAGAAAATACTCAATTCCATGAGACTAAAAGTCCATCTCTATTTCTTGGGTATTACAGATTAATATCTGCAGATATTAAACCAGGCATAGTATGCTCTAGTGAAGAACACTTGACTTAAGAGTCAAGATAACCTCTAACACTTGCTTTATAACATTAGCCAATTCATTTAATCTTCCTAAATCTCTGTTTACTCATCTTCAGACTCCACCTGTATGACTTACTTCACAGAGTTGATGTGAGGCTCAAATTATATCATTTTATATAAATGTTAAAGTGCTACATAAATATCTGACATACCTTAAAGTGCTACATTGACCTCTATTATAATAAAATACTAAATAGGTCTTTCAGTAAGACAGGAATAATTGCTCTATATTATAAAACCATTACTTGACATCTTAAGACATCTTTGCCATAATACATATTTATTATATATGACTTAACATGGTGATTCCAGTGGTCAATACTTGTAACTGTTAAAACAAGAACCTGTGGAATGTAAGAATATTACCTGTAAGCTGGAATGAGGAAGATTCAGCAACAGCTAACTCTGGTGTCCTCCAAACTGAGCAACAGTTGTTACATTCTAGACAAAATACTTCTCTCATCTAGTGCAAATATGAATGCAAACAATTAATAACATTAGGTACTATCATAGGAAAAGGGAGGACAGATGTTGCTGTTAGTACAAGCAGTCAAAATGAACATTCACAAACATAAGTAACCAAGCACAAAAACAAATATTGGTGCTCACCCACAGGATCATTTCTATCACTAAGGAAAGTGATCAAATTATTACTCCTGAAATAATGATCAGGGGCAGAGCCAAGATGGTGGAGAACAGACAGGGTATTGTCTGAATTCGTCCCAGTTTGCCTCAAAATCAACATTCAATGGATTTTGGAAGGACAGGACCCACAAACATTCAGAGTGCAAGAATTTCTAGTTTTAGATATCTTGGAAAGAGATCAGGAAAGGTCTGGCTCAGTTGGGCAGGGGGGAACACACACCAGTGCAGGGATGGTGTGGGGAGGCCGTCGCGGGGAATCTAGCTGGAAGCTCTCAGCCAAAACACAGCAGCACTCTATCCTGGTCCAGAAGGCCAGTGGATCAGCAGACCAGCTGTGAGACTTCCAGCACAACTACAGAGAGCAAATTAGGAACATAACAGGTGGGACTTGGCTAGGCCCACCTACCTGGCCCAGGGGGAGGCCTGCAGCACCACCAGCTCCAGGCGCTCTGCAGAGGAAACTCAGAAAGACTTTCTTGTGCCCGGGGAGCAAACTTCAACCTCTAAAAATGAGTCAAAAAGTAAAAAAAGTTCTGATCATGGAGAGCTACTATGGAGACAGGGAAAATCAGAACACAAACCCAGAAGAGGACAGCAAAGGCAAAACACTTTCAGGTGAAGCCTCAGAGGAGGATATGAACTGGTCTCCAACACAAAAACCTCTCTTAGAAAAGTTCAAAAAAGGTCTTAAAAGAGAGATAGAGCCATGCAGTTATGGGTGGAAAGTCAGCACCTTCAGAAAAGGAAGCACATTTGACCTCCAAATAGAGAACTCAAGAGAAACATAAAAAGGTAAAAAGGAAAACTCTTGAGAACTATATTCCTACTATAGGTATCCTTTAAAGAATGGCAGTATAATTTGATTTTTCTTTGATAATAATGGAAAAGAAATTAGAGGTGGAAGGGATACCATACTGAAAAAGAAAAAGGGGGGAGGGGGGAAAAGGAGGCAAAATAAAGTAAAAATATAGGAGGTAAAATAAGGCAAAATCTCATAAAGAGACATAGAAGATCTAATATAATTGAGGGGAAGAAGGGAGGGCGATGAGTATTGTGTAAACCTTACTCTCATTAGATTGGACTCTAAGAGAGTATATCAGACACATTTGGCTTCAAAGAAAGCACTGACCCTCCTTGTGGGAAGGTAGGAGGGAGGGGAGAAAAGGAAAGGGATAAACTAATAGAAGGATTAGGGGAAAGGTATAAAGGGGAGGGAGGGACTCTAAAGGGAGGAGGATTATTGGTGGGAGGTGGTCTTCAAGAGCAAAGTACTGGGGAGGGGGGAAGGGAGAGAGGAGAAAGGGAAGAGAAAATCATAACTCTGGGTAAATAAGATGGCAGGGAATACAGATATAGTTATTTTAACTGTGAATGTGAACGGGATGAACTCTCCCATAAAACGGAAGCGGGTAGCAGACTGGATTAAAAGCCAGAATCCTACAATATGTTGTTTACAAGAAACACATCTAAAACATAGAGATACATACAGAGTGAAGGTAAAGGGCTGGAGCAGAATCTTCTATGCTTCAGGTGAACAAAGAAAGGCAGGGGTAGCAATCCTTATCTCGGATCAAGTAAAAACAAAAATAGATCTAATTAAAAGAGATAAGGAAGGAAACTACATTTTACTAAAGGGTTCCATAGACAATGAAGCAGTATCAATACTTAACATATATGCACCAAGTGGTATAGCATCCAAATTCCTAGAGGAGAAGTTAAGAGAGATGCAAGGAGAAATAGACAGTAATACTATACTAGTGGGAGATCTCAACCTTGCTCTCTCAGAATTAGATAAATCAAATTCCAAAATAAATAAGAAAGAAGTTAGGGAGGTTAACAAAAGGCTAGAAAAGTTAGGTATGATAGAGCTCTGGAGGAAATTGAATGGTGATAGAAGGGAGTATACTTTTTTCTCAGGGGTTCATGGAACTTATACAAAAATTGATCATGTGTTAGGGCATAAAAACCTCAAAATCAATTGCAGAAAAGCAGAAATAGTAAATGCATCCTTCTCAGATCATGATGCAATAAAACTCACATGTAATATAAGGCCAGGAGAAAATAGGCCACAAGTTATTTGGAAATTAAATAATCTAATCCTGAAGAACGAATGGGTGAAAGAGCAAATTATAGACACAATCGAAAATTTCATCCAGGAGAATGACAACAATGAGACAACATACCAAAATTTTTGGGACTCGGCTAAAGCGGTTATAAGGGGTAATTTTATATCTCTAGATGCTTACTTGCGTAAAACAGAGAAGGAGAAGATTAATGAACTGGGTTTACAATTAAAAAAGCAAGAAAAAGACCAAATTACAAACCCTCAATTAAATACCAAATTGGAAATTCTGAAAATTAAAGGGGAGATCAATAAAATTGAAAATAAGAAAACTATTGAATTAATAAATAAAAGTAAGAGTTGGTTTTATGAAAAAACCAACAAAATAGATAAGCCTTTAGTTAATTTGATTAGAAAAAGAAAAGAGGAAAATCAAATTATTAGTCTCAAAAATGATAAGGGAGAACTTTCCTCCAATGAAGAGGAAATTAGAGTAATAATTAGGAGTTTCTTTGCCCAACTTTATGCCAATAAATTTGAGAATGTAAATGAAATGGAGGAGTATCTACAAAAATATAGATTGCCCAGATTAACAGAAGAGGAAATAAATTATTTAAATAGCCCTATTTCAGAAAAAGAAATAGAACAAGCTATTAATCAACTCCCTAAGAAAAAATCTCCAGGACCAGATGGATTTACATGTGAATTTTACCAAACATTCAAGGAACAATTAATCCCAATACTATATAAACTATTCGAAAAAATAGGGAAAGAAGGTGTACTACCAAATTCCTTCTATGACACAGATATGGTGCTGATAGCTAAACCAGGTAGGGAGAAAACTGAGAAAGAAAACTATAGACCCATTTCCCTAATGAATATTGATGCAAAAATTTTAAATAAGATTTTAGCAACAAGATTACAGAAAGTCATCCCCAGGATAATACATCATGACCAAGTAGGATTTATACCAGGAATGCAGGGCTGGTTCAATATTAGGAAAACTATTAGCATAATCAATTATATTAATAACCAAATTAATAAAAATCATATGATTATCTCCATAGATGCAGAAAAAGCCTTTGATAAAATCCAACACCCATTCCTATTAAAAACACTGGAGAGTATAGGAATAAATGGGCTTTTCCTTAAAATGATAAGTAGTATCTACTTAAAACCTTCAGCAAGCATCATATGTAATGGAGTCAAACTAGAACCATTCCCAATCAGATCAGGAGTGAAACAAGGCTGCCCACTGTCACCATTACTATTTAATATTGTATTAGAAATGTTAGCTTTAGCAATAAGAGAAGAAAAAGAGATAAAAGGAATCAGAGTAGGTAGTGAAGAAACCAAATTATCACTCTTTGCAGATGACATGATGGTATACTTAGAGAATCCTAGAGACTCAACTAAAAAACTACTAGAAACAATTCACACCTTTAGCAAAGTGGCAGGATACAAAATAAATCCACATAAATCATCAGCATTTTTATATATTACCAATAAAGTTCAGCAGCAAGAGATACAAAAAGAAATTCCATTCAAAATAACTGTTGATAGTATAAAATATTTGGGAATTTATCTGCCAAGGGATAGTCAGGAACTATATGAACTAAATTACAAAACACTTTCCACACAAATCAAATCAGACCTAGTCAATTGGAAAAACTTAAAATGCTTATGGGTAGGACGAGCGAATATAATAAAAATGACAATACTACCCAAACTAATTTACTTATTTAGTGCCATACCAATCAAACTCCCAAGAAATTATCTTACAGATCTAGAAAAAATAGTAGCAAAGTTCATTTGGAAAAACAAAAGGTCTAGAATTTCAAGGGGATTAATGAAAAAAAAGGCTGAAGATGGTGGACTTGCTGTACCAGATCTAAAACTATATTATAAAGCAGCGGTCATCAAAACCATTTGGTACTGGCTAAGAAATAGAGTAGTCGATCAGTGGAATAGGATAGAATCACAAGACAAACTAGGCAATAACTATAGCAATTTGGTTTTTGATAAACCCAAAGACCCCAGCTTTTGGGATAAGTATTCACTATTTGACAAAAACTGCTGGGAAAACTGGAAACTAGTGTGGAAGAAATTAGGGCTTGACCCACATCTAACACCACATACCAAGATAAGATCTAAATGGGTTCATGATCTGGATATAAAGAGTGATTTTGTAAACAAGTTAGAGGAACATAATATAGTTTACCTCTCAGACCTGTGGAGATGGAATAAATTTATGTCCAAAGAAGAACTGGAACTTTTAATTGAAAACCAGATAGATAACTTTGACTATATTAAGTTAAAAAGTTTTTGTACAAACAAAATCAATGCAGACAAGATTAGGAGGGAAGCAATAAATTGGGAAATCATCTTTACATTTAAGGGTTCTGATAAAGGTCTCATCTCTAAAATATATAGAGAATTGTCTCATATTTATAAAAATTCAAGCCATTCTCCAATCTATAAATGGTCAAAGGATATGAACAGACAATTTTCAGAGGATGAAATTAAAACTATTTATAGTCATATAAAAGGTGCTCCAAATCACTATTGATCAGAGAAATGCAAATCAAGACAACCCTGAGATACCACTTCACACCTGTCAGATTGGCTAAAATGACAGGAAAAGTTAATGATGAATGTTGGAGGGGTTGTGGGAGGGCTGGGACACTGATGCATTGTTGGTGGAGCTGTGAACGGATACAGCCATTCTGGAGAACAATTTGGAGCTATGCTCAAAAAGTTATCAAACTGTGCATACCCTTTGACCCAGCAGCATTTCTATTGGGCTTATATCCCAAAGAAATCATAAAGGAAGGAAAAGGCCCCACATGTGCAAGAATGTTTGTGGCAGCCCTTTTTGTAGTGGCTAGAAACTGGAAATTGAATAGATGGCCTTCAATTGGAGAATGGCTGAATAAATTATGGTATATGAATGTTATGGAATATTATTGTTCTGTAAGAAATGACCAGCAAGATGATTTCAGAGAGGCCTGGAGAGACTTACATGAACTGATGCTGAGTGAAATGAGCAGAACCAGGAGATCATTATACACGGCAACAACAGTACTATATGACGATCAATTCTGATGGACATGGCTCTCTTCAACAATGAAATGTTTCAAACCACCTTCAATTGTTCACTGAAGAAAGCCATATATACCCAGAGAGAGGGATGCGAAATCTGGACCAGAACATAACATTCTCATACTCCTTGATTGATGTTTGCTTACATTGTGTTTCCTTTATCTGATATATCGTTTGTGTAGATAAGATTTTTCTTGCACACCAATGATAAGTTTGGAAATATGTATACATATATTTGATTTGCCAATATTTTAACATAATTAACATGTAGTGGATATCCTGCCATCTAGGGGAGGGGTGGGGAGTTGGGGGGAAAAATTTGTAACGGAAAGCTATGTAAGGGTTATTGTTGAAGAATTACCCACACATATGTTATGCAAATAAAATAAAAATTTAAAAAAAAAAAAAGAAAAGGAAGCACAGAAACTGAATGAAGAAAAAATTCCTTAAAATTCATTTGATGAGGGCAGCTAGGTGGCACAGTGGACAGAGCACCAGCCCTGAAGTCAGGAGGACCTGAGTTCAAATCTGGCCTCAGACACTTAACATTCCCTAGCTGTGTGATCTTGAGCAAGTCACTTAACCCCAATTGCTTCAGCAAAAAAACCCAAAGCAAAACAAAAAACATTTGATGAGTTGTAAGAAGAAAACTCCTTAAAACACAGAATTGACAAAATGGAAAAAAATCCACTGGATAAAATAACTTTAAAAGTACAATTAACCAAATGCAAAAGCTTTTTTACTAAAAAGTTAACTGAAGAAAATAATTCACTAAAAATTAGAATTGGACAAATGGAATTGAATGGCTCAATGAGATATCAAGTATCAGTCAAAATTTTAAAAAAATGAAAAATAGAACATGTAAAAATAATCCTTGTTTTGAAAAACAACTGGCCTGGAAAATAGATCCAAAAGAAACATCTAAGAATTATCAGAAAGCAATGATCAAAAAAAGAGCTTGAACAATAACTTTTAAGAAATCATCAAGGAAAAATGATCTTATATCATAGAACCACAGAATAAAACAGTAATTGAAAGAATCAACTAATTATCTCCTGAAAGAGACCTCAAAATGGAAACTACAAAGAAATAGCTAAATTCCAGAATTATCAGTTAGGAGAAAATACTACAAGTAGCCAGAAAGAAACAATTCAACTATCAATGAGCCACAATCAGGATAATCCAGGACCTAGCAGCTTCCACATTAAAGAATCAAAAGACCTGGAATATGATATTCTTAAATGCAAAGGATCTTGGACTACAGCCAAGAAGCTACTACCCAGCAAAACTAAGCATTATCTATCAAGGGAAAAGATGGATATTCAATGAAATAGGGGATTTTCAATCATTTCTGATGAAAAGATTGATTTCCAAAATAAAAGACTCGAGAAATATAAAAAGGCAAATGAAAGGAAAAAAAACCTGTTTTTCAAGGTTAAAATATTTACATTCCTACATGTAAAGTTACATATAAGATGATACATATAACTTGAGAACTATATTTTTGTTAGGGCTGTTAAAAGGAGTATACATAAGAGGGTGTGTGTGTGTGTGTGTGTGTGTTGGATTTAATATAATAATATAAAAAAGAAATTGGGGTGAAAAAGGGATTATCCTGGGAGAAGAGGAAAGGGGAGGTAAAATGGAGTGAATTACTTCACATGAAGAGGCATAAAAGATCTATTGCAGGAGAAGTAAAGAAAGGAGAGTGGATGGATGAGCATTTTTTGAACCTTAATCTTATTGAGTTTAGTTCAGAGAGGGAATATCATACATACTTATTTTGGTATAGAAATTTGTCTGAACCAAAATGGAAGTGAATAGCAGAGCAGATTAAAAGCCCTACAACATGTTGTTTACAAGAAACACATTTGAAGCAGAAAGATAAATACAGAATAAAAGTAAAAGGCTGGAGCAGAATCTATTATGCTTTAGCTAAAGTAAAAAAAGCAGAGACAGTGATTCTCATCATAGTTCAAGCAAAAGCAAAAAGAGATTTTAAAAATTAAGATAATAAATAATTAAAAGAAATAAGGAAGGAAACTACATCTTACTAAATGGTACCATAGACAATGAAGTAATATCTATACTAAACATATATGTACCCAGCGTTCTAGCATCCAAATTCCTACAGTAAAAGTTAAGTGAGTTGCAAGAAGAAATAGGCTGCAAAAGTATACTAGTGAGGGATCTCAACCTTGCTCTATCAGGCCACAAAATTAATAAGAAGTCAATAGGTAAATAGATAATAGATAAAGAGATAAATAGAATTTTAGAAGAGTTAGATATGATAGATCTTTGAAGAAATTTGAATTGGAATAGAAAGGAATATATCATTTTCTCAGTGGTACATGATACACAAAAATTGACTATGTTATCAGGGCATGAAAATCTCAATCAAATGCAGAAAGGCAGAAATAGTGAATGCATTGTTTTCAGATCATGATGCAAAAAAAAAAAAAAAATAGTGAAATAAAGGGCCAGAGAAAAACAGACTAAAAATTAAATGGAAACAAAAATAATCTAATCCTGAAGAATAAGTAAGTCGAACAACAAATCATAGAAGCAAATGATAATTTCATCCAAGAGAATGACAATAATGAGACAACATACCAAAATTTTTAGGATGCAGTTAAAGCAGCTTTTAGGGGAAATTTTATATCTCTGGGTGCTTACATGAATAAAATAGAGAAAGGGAAGTTTAATGAACTGGGCCTGCAACTAAGAAAGAAAAAAAACAAAAACAAAAACAAACAAATTACCAGTATCAAAAATTGAAAAGGCTGAATTTACCATCAATGAAGAGGAAATTAAAGCAATAATTAGGAGCTATTTTGCCCATTTGTATGCCAACAAATCTGATAGTCTAAGTGGAATGTATGAATACTTACAAAAAAAATTAGATCATCCAGATTAACAGATGAGGAAATAAATTACTTAAGCAATCCCATTTTAGAAAAAGAAAATTGAACAAGCCATTAATGAACTCCCTAAGAAAAAAATTTCCAGGGCCAGATGGATTTACAAGTGAATTCTACCAAATATTTAAAGAACAAATGATTTCAATACTACATAAACTATTTGAAAAAATAGAGAAAGGAGTCCTATCAAATTCCTTCCAGAATGGTGCTGATACCTATACCAGAAAGGACCAAAACAGAGAAAGAAAATTATAGACCAATTTCCCTAATGAATAGTGATGCAAAAATCTTCCATAAATTATTAGCAAAGAGATTACAGGAACTTATCATCAGAATAATATACTATGACAAAGGGGAATTTATACCAGAAATGCAGGGTTGGTTCAACATCAGGAAAACTATCAGCATAATTGACCATAATAATAACCAACTAACAAAATCATATGATTACATCAATAGATGCAGAAAAAGCATTTGACCCATTCCTATTAAAAATCCTACAGAGCATAGGAATAAATGGAGCTTTCCCTAAAATAATAAGTAGCACCTATCTAAAACCATCAGCAAGCATTATATGTAATGGGGATAAGCTAGAAGCATTTCCAAAATAATCAGGGGTGAAACAAGGTTGCCCATTATTACTACTGCTATTCAATATTGTATTATAGATGCTAGCTTTACCAATAAGAGAAGGAAGAGAAATTGAAGGCATTAAAGTAATGAGGAAACAAAATTATCACTTTTTGCAGATGGTATGATGGTATACTTAAAGAATCCAAGAGAATCAACTAAAAAAACTACTAGAAAAAATGGTGAACAACTTTAGCAAAGTTATAGGACATAAAATAACCCCTACATATATTGTCAGCATTTATCAATAAAATCCAGCTGCAAGAGAAAGAAAAAGAAATCATGTTTAAAATAACTGTAGATAACTGATACATTGTTGGTGGAGCTGTGAACGGATACAGCCATTCTGGAGAACAATTTGGAGCTATGCTCAAAAAGTTATCAAGCTGTGCATACCCTTTGACCCAGCAGCATTTCTATTGGGCTTATATCCCAAAGAAATCATAAAGGAAGGAAGGGGCCCCACATGTGCAAGAATGTTTGTGGCAGCCCTTTTTGTGGTGGCTGGAGACTGGAAATTGAATGGATGCCCTTCAGTTGGAGAATGGCTGAATAAATTATGGTATATGAATATTATGGAATATTATTATTCCGTAAGAAATGACCAGCAGGATGATTTCAGAGAGACCTGGAGAGACTTACATGAACTGATGCTGAGTGAAATGAGCAGAACCAGGAGATCATTATACACAGCAACAACAGTACTATATGACGATTAATTCTGATGGACATGGCTCTCTTCAACAATGAAATGTTTCAAACCACCTCCAATTGTTCACTGAAGAAAGCCATATACACCCAGAGAGAGGGATGTGAAATGTGGACCACAACATAACATTCTCATACTCCTTGATTGATGTTTGCTTACGTTGTGTTTCCTTTATCTGATATATCGTTTGTGTAGACAAGATTTTTCTTGCACAACAATGACAAGTTTGGAAATATGTATACATATATTCGATTTGCCAATATTTTAACATAATTAACATGTAGTGGATATCCTGCCATCTAGGGGAGGGGTGGGGAGTTGGGGGAAAAATTTGTAACGGAAAGCTATGTAAGGGTTATTGTTGAAGAATTACCCACACATATGTTATGCAAATAAAAAAAAAATTTCCACAAAAAAAAATAAATAAATAAAAATAACTGTAGATAGCAAAAAATATTTGGGAATCTACCTGCCAAGAGAAAGCCAGGAAGTATATGAGCACAATTACAAAGCACTTTTCACACAAATAAAGTTAGATCTAAACAACTAGAAAAATATCAAGTGCTCATAGGTAGGCTGAGGTAATACACACACATGTATATAAATATAATAATTTAATAAAAGTTGACAATTTAACCTAAAGTAATCTACTGTTTCAGTGCCATACCAAACTGCCAAAAAAAATTACTTTATATAGCTAGAAAAATATCGAAATTCATCTGGAAGAATAAAAGATCAAGAATTTCAAAGGAATTAATGGAAAAAAAAATGCAAAGGAAGGTGATATAGATGTACCAGACCTAAAATCATATAATAAAGCAGTTGTAATCAAAACCATTTGGTACTGGCTAAGAAATACAGTGGATAAGTGGAACAGGTTAGGTTGACAAGACATAACAGTTAATGATTATAGTAATCCAGTGTTTCACAAACCCCCAAACTCTAAAGAATTATTTGACAAAACTTGCTTGGAAAAAATGGAAAATATTATGGCAGAAACTAGGCGTTGACCAGCACCTAACACTCCATACTAAGTTTGAAATGGGTTCATAACATAGACATAAAGGATGATAGTATAAACAAAGTAGGAGAAAAAGGAACAGTCTACCTCTCAGATCTGTGGAGAAGGGAGGAATTTATGGCCAAAGAATTACGGAACATTATAAAATGCAAAATGAATAATTTTGATTACATTAAATTAAAAAGATTTTGTACAAACAAAAACAAAGATTAGAAGGGAAACAGAAAGCTGGGGAAATTTTTTTTATAACTAGTGTTTCAGATAATTACCTTACTTCTAAAATTATATAGAGAATTGACTCAATGAAATCAGTTAGAACCAGGAGAACATTGTATACAGCAACAAGACTATATGATGATCAACTCTGATGGACATGGTTCTCTTCAACAATGATGTGATTCAAACCAGTTCCTATTGTTCAGCGATGAAGATAGTCATACATCCAGAGAGAGGCCTGAGGGAACTGAGTGTGGACCATAACACAGCATTTTAACGCTTTGGGTGAATATTTCCATGCATTTTGTTTTCTTTCTTAGGTTGTTTTTTTTCTTCTCTCTTTCTAGATCTGATGTTTCTTGTGCAGTAAGATAACTATATAGATATGTATACATATATTGGATTTGTCATATAATTTATCATATTTAGCATGTATTAGATTACCTGTCATCTAGGGGTGGGGGATGGGGGGAAGTAGGGGAAAAGCTTGGAACAAAAACAACAACAAAAAAAGTTTTTGCAAAGGTCAATGTAGAAAAATCACTCATATGTTTTGTAAATAAAAAGCTTTTTAAAAAAAAATAAACATTTAAAGCTTACTCATTTAAAAAAAAAGAGAATTGACTCAAATTTATAAGAATAGCAAGCTGTCTTGGGGAAGGAGGAGAGAGGGAGAAAAATCTGGAACACAAGGTTTTGCTAAGTGAATCTTGAAAACTCTTTGCATGTATATGGAAAAATAAAATACCATTATTAAAAAAAAAGAAAATGTCACCATTATATACAAATCAAACCATCATCACTACTTTACTATTTGAAGTGACAGGCTGTTTTTAATCAGTTGAAGAAGGTTGGAGGAGAAATGACAGATCTGAAAAGGGTTGAAAAGATTTGGAAGAAGCACTATGAAAGGTGGAATAGTTTGTTAATAAGGGAGTTTAAAGAACTGCCTTAAAGGATTTATTGAAGTTATGTAACAAATTTAGAGCAGACTATTGAATAAGCATGATTTTGTAATATTCTCTGCCTTCATTCAGGAGCACATGTATAAGAGCATCGTTAGTGAAGAGTGGAAGTGATCCAAGGTTCAGGCTTGGCAGGACAAAATTCTGTGATAGGATAATGGGAGTCTGGCCTTTCTAAACATCCCTACCAGGCATCCAACTATCCCAATTTCCAATCAATTATAGGTGAGAAAAGTACCTAACATCTCATTACAAGTATATAAAATAAGGGTGAATCAATTCTGACTAAAGATCTTAAGGACTTTCAAATTAGTAAAACGTGTGAATTAAATATTGTAAGAGACTTTAGAGATCAAGCAATCCAACATCCTCATTGAAGTGTGTCCATTCTATCCATACTGTAAAATCTAATTTTACTTACGTTTTTGTACTTAATTTCCTGGTTCTCAGTTGTATTTTGAATGCCAAGTAAGTGAGGTGTTATTGGATTTAAAGTTTTTTTTTTTTTTTTAAATCCTTAACAATGGCTTTCTGATTCACTCATTTTGTTTTCCTCTTGAATATAGTTTTCTAAACTTTCATCACCTGTAATATGGATATCATCAGAGTTGTTGAAAGTAAGCTCAGCTTGAAATGAACTTCAATTTTGATGGACATGGCTCTCTTCAACAATGAAATGTTCCAAACCAGTTCTAATTGTTCAGTGAAGAAAGCCATATACACCCAGAGAGAGGGATGTGAAATGTGGACCACAACATAACATTTTCATGCTCTCTATTGATGTTTGCTTGCATTATGTTTCCTTTCTCAGATTTTTTTTTCTCGTAGATCCGACTTTTCTTGCACAACAATGATAAGTGTGGAAATATGTATATATGTATTTGATTTGTCAAGTATTTTAACATAATTAACATGTATTAGACTTCCTGCCATCTAGGGGAGGGGTGGGGAGTAGGGGGGAAAAATTTGTAACAGAAAGCTTTGCAAGGGTCGATGTTGAAAAGTTACCCATACATATGTTTTGCAAATAAAAAGCTTTAACTAAAAAAAAAAAAAGTAAGCTCAGTCTTTTCAGTGATTTTATGTTGAGACTCTTTCCTGAACAGTAAATTAAATAAGGAATCAACAAAAAAAAAGCTTATAAAAATCACTTTCTAAAAATAAAACAATTGAACTATTTATATTGCAAGAAAAAATAAAGTGACATTGCCAAGGAACAGACATGTTGAACTTTCTTTTGCTGAGGCAATTGAGGTTAAGTGACTTGCCCAGGGTCACACAGCTAGGGAATGTTAAGATGTTGAACTTTTTTAAAGAAAAAAAAAAAAAAACTTCATCCCCTCATTGACCCTCTCCTGCCTCTCAACTCTACTACCTCAACAAAGCATGCCAATATTTAAAAAGGAAACAGATTAATAAGCAAAACTCATCCATTAAATTTACCTGTTGATTAAATAGTGCTTTCTCAAAGAGGTTGTTTTAAGGTTTATTTTGAATTTGACACTTCTACTAGACAGGAGTACTTCATTAATAAAGAAAAAGGGCAGTTGCCAGTAGTCCTACCACTACTGAGGATTGCCACAATAATATCAGGGTATATGCTATAGTGGCTGAAATGGTTGGGGAAAAGAAGGAAAGAGGAATAATGAAAGCAAAGAAGGGTATTAATGTCAGGAAAAAAATCCAGAATACAATTAAAATACAGATGGACTAATATCAATAAAAGCTATAGGTCTATTGGGAGAGAGCACATACTCTCCACTTCCTACCAAAAGCAGGTAACAGGAAGTGACAGAAGGGTATCAGATCAAATGTTAGATCATGCAGGCCGGATTCTTCAGGTTTCTAAAAGACTCACTGTACTTACTTACATTCTTATCCACAAGGGTAAACTTATGTCTATAAAATTTGAGATACTTTATGCCTTAGGTAGTGTTCATGAGTTGCTGAAGCCTCCCTAATTCTTTACCTAGGGCAGCCAAACTTCTAGAAATGTTCCCTTTACTTCAAATTGAGAATTGTACTTAAAAGATAAGTTACCTCAGGGAAAGCCCTTTAAATGGATTATGTTCTCTTTGATACATATCTTTCATTCTTAAGTTCCAAGTCATTATTTCTTTGTTTTTTTTTTATTTTATTTTTTTTTTTTAAAGTTCTTTATTTGCAAAACATATATATGGGTATTTCTTCAACATTAATCCTTACATAGCTTTCCATTACAAATTTTCCCCCCTAGTCCCCACCCCTCCCCTAGATGGCAGGAAGTCCACTACATGTTAATTATATTAAAATACTTGACAAGTCGAATATATGTATACATATTTCCATACTTATCTTGCTGTGCAAGAACAATGGTACCTATATGAACAAAAAATATCTGAGAAAGGAAACCCAATGCAAGCAAACATCGATAGAGGGCATGAAAATGTTATGTTGTAGACTACATTTCATATCCCTCTTTCTGGGTGTATATGGCTTAATTCACTGAACAATTGGAACTGGTTTGAAACATTTCATTGTTGAAGAGAGCCATGTCCACCAGAATTGATCATCATATAGTCTTGTTGTTGCCATGTATAATGAGCTCCTGGTTCTGTCCATTTCACTCAGTATCAGTTCATGCAAGTCTCTCCAGGCCTCTCTGAAATCGTCCTGCTGGTCGTTTCTTACAGAGCAATAATATTCCATAACATTCATATACCATAATTTATTCAGCCACTCTCCAATTGATGGGCATCCATTCAGTTTCCAGTTTCTAGTCACTACAAAAAGGGCTGCCACAGACATTCTTGCACATGTGGGGCCCTTTCCTTCCTTTAAGATCTCTTTGGGATATAAGCCAAATAGAAACACTGCTGAATCAAAGAGTATGCAGTTTGACAACTTTTTGAGCATAGCTCCAAATTGCTCTCCAGAATGGTTGGATCCGTTCACAGTTCCACCAACAATGTATTAGTGTCCCAGTTTTCCCACATCCCCTCCAACATTCATCATTATCTTTTCCTGTCATTTTAGCAAATCCAGAAGTCATTATTTTTTAATTGTTCTTTAGCTTTGCATACATTTTCTTTGCTGGCTCTCCTTGCCCTGTGCTGAAAAGTAGATGTCCTCTTATGTTGTATTCTTTACCTTCAATGTTTTTTAAGAGATCTCATTTACTCAAATAGCTTTAATGACCATTTCACATAGATAGTTCCTAAATGTTTATTTTCATTCCACTTAAGCATATGTTCTGGTACCTCCTGAAACTCATATATATATATATATATCCCAAACCAAAAACTTCTTATTCCCCAACTCTGTCCCTTTCCAAATTTCTGTATTTCTGTTAAGAGCACTATCTTTCTAGTCACCTAGGAATTTAACCTTTGAATCATCTTTTTTCCCGTAAAAATCTCATTTGTTATTGTTTTGTCCATTTGATTTCCAAAATCTCATGTATTCTCTCCTTTCCACTTAGTAAGTTTACTCTTTCATCACTTCTTGAATGAACAAATGATATAGCTTCCCTAACTCATCTTCCTTCCTGCTTCCATCCTCTTATGCACTATTCCAAATCAAGTCATTCTTCAACTCAAACTTTTTTGGTGGTTCCCAATTATTTACTAAATGTACATTCCTTATCTTGACAATCAAAACTTTAATATATCTTTTAAAAAAGTTTTAAAACTTATTTAAAACTTAAGTACAAAATAAGAAAAAAAAACATTGCCTGATACACAGAATATATAAAGCAATAAATTTCTATTTCAAGAAAATCTACATGATAAATACAAGTGTTTTCACATGTATCCAGCTTTTCTTTCCTTCCTTGTAGGCTTTGTTCTCTGTTGTATAATTCCTCATTTTTGACCTTCCTTCCCCCAGCTCCTCAAAGGTTAGTTAGGTGTGTTAATGTGTATATATACCACACACATAAATGTGCATATACATATTGTATATACACATATATTCACTGCTCTATAAACACGCACATATATGTAAGACTGTACTACTCTCTTTCTACCTGCCATCTATTTCTCTTTCTTTTTTGCTAAGGCAATTGGGGTTAAGTGACTTGCCCAGGGTCACACAGTTAGGAAGTGGTGTGTCTGAGGCCAGATTTGAACTCAGGTCCTCCTGACTTCAGGGCTGGTTCTCTATCCACTGCACCACCTAGATGCCCCTGTCACCTATTTTTCTAGAGGTGGATTGCATCTTCTTTCACAAATCCATATCTATGTTTTTCTAAATCAGTTTGTCATTTCATGAGAAATTTTTACACGACCCCTTATATACAGGTATATAAAATAGGTACACAAATCAAACATTTACTGATAAAAAAAATCATAATTTCATGACTCCCACATTCACTTATAAGACCCCATATGGGGTCACGAACCACATTTTAAGAACTTGGGTCCTAAATCACAGCAATATTAAAACTCAATCACCTACTGAGAGATTGTCTATCAAAGTTTTTCCCTCTATTTCTCTGCTTTCCTTTTATTCTTTACTGCATATGTTTATATATACATATTTTATATAATCTAAAATAATAAAAATTATCTTTTATGCTTCAACAATGCTCTTACCTTATGATTTAAGGTCTAATACTACTAAATCTGCTTCCTTTACATCTTTTTTCCCCAATATTTTTTTGTAACTTTATCTTATTCTGTTTTTGTTACTTTGTTTTTTTGGCAGACTACATTCAAACCTAACTGGGTATCCTCATTCTCATGTTGTTCTCTTCAGTCTGTTCCTTTGCTATCTCATGAAAAGTCCTCTTCATATTCTCTGCCCAAGTATCTACTTTTCAAAGTCCTTATCTTTCATCAGGGTTCAATTTTGAATTTTTCATCGTTCTTCTTCCCCTAAAAAAGATGTCTCCAAATTTCTTAATTCTTTTTTAGCTTTAATAACATTAAATCTTATATCACTATGGTATATGTCTCCTCATTTCACTAATGTGTCTACATGATCACAAAGTCATAGGAAATCTTCACAAATCATTCAATCCAAAATCATTTTACAAATAATTAAACTGGGGTCTAGACAAGTTGAATGATCTGCCCCAAGTTGCATAGCTATATTGTGGTAATCAGGACGTTTAATATCTTACCACTACATTCCCTTCTCAGAGTATAATTTTAAGTTTCTTGCCTTAC
Source organism: Myrmecobius fasciatus (assembly GCA_023553655.1). Classification (NCBI taxonomy): domain Eukaryota; kingdom Metazoa; phylum Chordata; class Mammalia; order Dasyuromorphia; family Myrmecobiidae; genus Myrmecobius; species Myrmecobius fasciatus. Next base: position 597,677 of record JAJPUD010000210.1, on the reverse strand, counting down.
CTAGTACTTGATACTCAATAGGCAGTTATAAGATCCTTCCTAAATTAGAAGCGTTGACAGGAAATATATTTTATCCTTGTACTCTCGCCTACACCTAATAATTTTTTTTGGGGGGGCAAACAGTAGATTTAATGATTGTTGAATGAATTTAAGAGGATTTAATAAGAGGGTCCAACAACAGAATCTACAATTACCAATGCACAAAAACAAGAAGGGTACTGAAAAGTCTTTAAATCCTACTGTTCTCCAAGACTGAATGAAAACATTACAAAAAACGTACTTGTGATAAAAATTTATTGAATTATATTATTTTTAAGGAATATTTACAAGTCAGGTTAATCTGAGGTACATCATGAGTCAATAAAAAGAATCAAATATACATTCTGTAGTACAGGATAAAATCCTGAAATAACCTTCAAAGTCCTTTTGTCCTAGTGGAAGGTTTTTGCTCGTAGTTTCTCCAGTGTTTTCTGCAGGTAAAACAAAACTGGTCAAAAACAAATATTTACCTCTAAGTCAATAATCCCATCTCAGTCTGATCTAGCAATCAGAAAGCAACTTAACTTCTGTTTACACTCAATCTAAATATATTCTCTTGCTTGCAGAATTCATCTAATGTTCCCATGACAAAGGGAAAATATGCTTAGAGATAAAAGATTACTTATCCTAGGTCACACAGCTAATTACCAGCAGAGCTTGGAAAAAACCCCTTCCCTCCTGAATCAGTCTAGTGTTCTTTCCATCAGATTACTTCTCTAAATAACCTGTCACCATTGGATAGCAGTACAAGAGGCAGGTTGATTAAGTTGTCAAAATACAGCTCTATTCCTTTAAATATAAGCAGCATTGCTAAAATGAGATCTTGTTGAAAACAAAAAAGTATACACCAAAAAAGGCATCACTCAAAAATACTATACTTATTACAAAACTGCCCTATTTAAAGAAATCCATTTTTTCCCCTAAAAGTAATTACTTTATACTTTATAGGGGTAGAGGTCACATTTATACTTTGTTAGTTATTATTCTACAGACCAAATAAACCCATGTTTCCATTATAAGAATATTTCTAATAAACCTTAAGTAAAAAAACCCCAAACCAAAACCAACCAGCTATATCAGGGTTGAAAATAAGCACAAACTTCTCTCTTCTTCCTCAAATCATTCTCATCATATAATTGATCCCTATCTTTCTCCTGTACCATTTGAACTTGGCTACAAGTTATCAAGCAATGGTCCGTCCACTAGTTATTTTTTCTGCACCCATAATATGAAAAAGCATCCTAACACATGATGTTTGGCCCCTCACATTTCAACCAGTAACCCAAGCCATCCTAATTACTTTTCATTTAATTTTGAATATAATTTATATTTCTTTATATTTGTACTATTTTCCCTGAGTAGAATGGGCTGGTACTCTATCCCCTGCCCTGTGCCATCTAGCTGCCCCTTTTCTTTCTTTCTTAAGGTTGGCATTTTTCTTTCCTAAGGAACGTCATCATATTGTCATGTTAGGTTTTGTAATTTCTTTTTCTTGAATGGATGCAATCTTTCACTTTTTTGGGCATTTGGGAAAAAAATAAATCCAGTAAAATATCAGGGTGTGTGTGTATTCAGGTTTCCATCGACATTAACTTCATCCATCTGTTGACTAGAACACGTGATATCTATTTTCTTCCATGTTTCAAGTAGTTCTCTATTTTTATATTTAAATTTATTATTTAGCTGGAATTTGTACCTCTGTGTGAGATCTAAATCCATGACCAACCAAACTGCCAAGGAATTATCCTCAGTACATTTGTTGAATGACATGTTGACTTGCAGTTTTTATTTCCCATAGGTTCATCAAGAAATAAGCTTTCTTTATTTCATTCAATATTTTATATATTTGTCTTCTTCCCTTAATCTATTTCTCCTTTTTGCTTAATCTTATAATTTTGATGATAATCATTTTGTAATAAGGCTTAAAGTCTGAATACCTTTATCAAGTTTTTCCCCCATTAAGTTTTATTTATTTTTCAAATTTTGCCATACAAATTTCATTGTCATGGTTTTATTTGTCTTATCACTTCTATTCTCTTGTCAAACATCTGGCAGACTGCTCCCACAATTTGCTTCTTTGATTTTACTGATATATTGAGAACCAAGGTAAGGTGAGCCATACAAATGGGCTGACTAAACATATTATTAATTCATATTACCCAACTTCCAACTGAGTTCTGACTGAAGTAAGGTAATCATTATTCCTTGACTTCCTCTCCTGAACAACTTTTGCTTTCTTATTAAGATTTCACAATCCATAATGACGTTTCCTCAAATTCTTAACCTCCCTATTTTTTAATCTCTTTAAATTTGCTGACCTTATCCCTCTCATTATACCAAAGTCCCAAAGGGATGGTTCATATCTTAGATCTCAATCATTAATATATTCTATTTCATTAAACAAAACTCTGACAGTACAATGTTACTACAATTTTATCATTTTTCATCTATGAATTTTTTTTAACTCACTAAAACTTTAAACTGCTCTAATATAATAGTCAACTGTTTACTTAGGCTATTAATATAGATCTGAATTTACTTTTATTCCCTTTCAATGTCTTTAAAAAAAAAAATGTCAGTCCTCAGATATTTCAACTCCATATTGTTCTCTGCTCTCAAATCACATAGCCCCTTCTCCTTCTTACCTTTTGCCAAACCTCAGTCCTGGATAAATCCCAACTCTTATTTTTAGTTTGTCTTCTGACATCATCACTAAACAATCTTTTAATTGACAAATTGGAGGCTCTGTTCTCAGTGCTCATTCTTCTTGACTGATCTGTGGCAGTTGGAAATGTTGATTACCATACCCTCTCCTCTGGATATTCTTTGGTTCTCCTACTGTTTGTTTTTCTTTTCCTCTCCTCTCCTCTGTCTCCTTTCCTCTCTCCTTTTTTTTTTTTTTTTTTAAATTAAAGCTTTTTATTTGCAAAACATATGCATGGGTAATTTTTCAACATTGACTCTTGCAAAGCCTTCTGTTCTAAATTTTTCCCTCCTTCCCCCCCACCCTCTCTCCTAGATGGCAGGTAGTCCAATACATGTTAACTATGTTAAAATATGTGATAAATCCAATATATGCATATATATTTATACAGTTACATCTTGCTGTACAAGAAAAATTGAATCTATAAGAAAAAAAACCTGAGAAGGAAAACAAAATGCAAGCAAACATCAACAGAACATATATGGGTATATATGGTTTTCTTCAGTGAACAATTGGAACTGGTTTGAGACAATTCTTTGTTGCAAAGAGCCATGTCCATCAGAATTGATCATCATGTAATATTGTTGTTGCTGTGTATGATGATCTCCTGGTTCTGCTCGTTTCACTCAGCATCAGTTCATGCAAGTCTCTCCAGGCCTCTCTGAAATCATCCTGCCGATCATTTCTTACAGAGAAAGAATACTTCATAATATTCATATACCATAATTTATTCAGCCATTCTCCAATTGATGGGCATCCATTCAGTTTCCAGTTTCTAGCCACTACAAAAAGGGCTGCCACAAATATTCTTGCACATGTGGGTCCCTTTTCCTCCTCTAAGATCTCTTTGGGACATAGGCCCAATACAAACACTGCTGGGTCAAAGGGTATGCACAGATTGATAACTTTTTGAGCATAGCTCCAAATTACTCTCCAGAATGGTCGGATTTGTTCACAGTTCCACCAACAATGTATTAATGTCCCAGTTTTCCCACAACCCCTTCAACATTCATCATTAACTTTTCCTGTCATTTTAGCCAATCTGACAGGTGTGTAGTGGTACCTCAGAGTTGTCCTAATTTGCATTTCTCTGATCAATAGTGATTTGGAGCAACTTTTCATATGACTAGAGATGGTTTTAATTTCATCATCTTAAAATTGTCTGTTCTTATCCCTTGACCACTTATCTATTGAAGAGTGACTTGAATTCTTATATATATGAGACAATTCTCTATATATTTTAGAAATGAGGCCTTTATCAGAACCCTTAAATGTGAAAATGATTTTCCAATTTATTGCTTCCCTCCCAATCTTGTCTGCATTAGTTTTGTTTATACAAAAACTTTTTAAATTTAATATTATCAAAATTAACTATCTGGTGTTCAATTAAGAGCTACACTTCTTCTTTGGACACATTTCTTCCTTCTTCACAAATCTGAGAGGTAAACTATCCTATGTTCCTCCAATTTGCTTATATTACTTTTTATGTCTAAATTATGAACCCATTTAGATATTATCTTGGTATGTGGTATTAGGTGTGGGTCAAGCCCTGATTTCTTCCATACTAGTTTCCAATTTTCCCAGCAGTTTTTGTCTGATAGTGAGTTCCTATCCCAAAAGCTGGGGTCTTTGGGTTTTTCAAACACTAGATTGCTATAGTTATTGCCTATTTTGTCCTGTGATCCTATCCTATTCCACTGATTGACTACTCTATTTCTTAGCCAGTACCAAATGGTTTTGATGATCACTGTTTTATAATATAGTTTTAGATGTGGTACATACAGCTAGGCCAACATCATCACTAATTTTTTTCCCCCATTAATTTCCTTGAAATTCTTGATCTTTTTTGTTCTTCCAGATGAATTTTGCTATTTTTCTAGATTTGTAAAATAATTTCTTGGGAGTTTGATTGGTATGGCACTAAATAAGTAGATAAATTTAGGTATTATTGTCATTTTTATTATATTCTTTTAGCCTATCCATAAGCACTTGATATTTTTCCAATTGATTAGGTCTGACTTTGTGTGGAAAGTGCTTTGTAATTTAGTTCATATAGTTTCTGACTTTCCCTTGGCAGATAGATTCCCAAATATTTTATACTATTGACAGTTATTTTGAATGGAATTTCTTTTTTGTATCTCTTGCTGCTGAACTTTGTTGGTAATATATAAAAATGCTGATGACTTAAGTGGATTTATTTTGTATCCTTCAACTTTGCTAAACTTGTGAATTGTTTCTAGTAGTTTTTTAGTTGAGTCTATCTCCTACTGTTTTTGTACGAATATTGCTTCTCATTAATTTATAACAAGCTTCCTAAATATGGATGGTAAATGAGGATGCTCCTCAAGCCTGTTTTAAACTTTTTCTTCTTCTATAAAAGTCTCTTGTTGAATTCATCAGTTCCCATGGGTCTATTTATCATCCTTATGAAGATTTTTCACAGATGCATAGATTTATCCCCACAATCATGTTTTAATCCTGTATCACCAATTGCCTATTGAATATATCAAATTGAACAATCCAGGGACATCTTGAATTTAACTTGTACAAGAGAAATCTCTTATCTCTTTTTTGCTAAAGCCATTCCTCTTCCAAACTTCCCTAATTTTGTAAGACAATACCATTTTTCCTACTGTCCCAGGTTAAAAGCTTTGGTATTATCCTCAATTTATTTTTCCTAACCCCAAATTATTCTACTTGTCCAATTTTGCCATTTCAACATTTAAAACATCTTTCCCATCAAATTCCTTCTTGCTTCACAATTATAAGTGTAGTTCAGGCCTTCAACATCCAAGTCTTTCCCCACTCCTCCAACTGCTGCCAAAGTAATTTTCCTTTAGCGTTCCAGTGGTTCCTATTGTTCCTGGAATTAATATATAAACTTGTTTGGGTTTTAATATTCTTGAATAATTTTCAGATGAAGAAATTAAAACTACTTCTAATCAGGTGAAAAAAGGCTCTAAATCACTATTGTACACAGAAATGCAAATTAAGACAACTCTGAGATATCACTACACACTTCTCAGATTGGATAATTTGACAGAAAAAGATGACAAATGTTGGAGGGGATATGGGAAAACTGGGACACTAATACATTGTTGGTGGAACTGAACAAATCCAACCATTCTGGAGAGCAATTTGGAACTATGCTCAAAAAGTTATAAAACTGCATACCCTTCGACCTAGCAGTGTTTCTATTGGGCCTATATCCCAAACAGATCATAAAGGAGGGAAAGGGACCCACATGTGCAAAAATGTTTGTGGCAATCCTTTTTGTAGTGGCAAGGAACTGGAAGCTGAATGGATGTCCATCAGTTGGAGAATGGCTGAATAAATTATGTATTTGAATGTCGTGGAATATTATTGCTCTATAAGAAATGACCAGCAGGATGATTTCTGAGAGGCCTGGAGAGACTTACATGAACTGATGATGCTAAGTGAAGTGAGCAGTACTAGGAGATCATTGTACAAGGCAACATCAATATTATATGATGATCAATTCTGATGAACATGACTCTTTTCCATAATGAGGTGATTCAGGCCAGTTCCAAAGATCTTATGATAAAGAGAGCCATCTATACCCAGAGAGAGGACTATGGGGACTGAGTGTGGACCAGAACATGGCATTTTCATTTTTTGTTATTTGCTTGCTTTTTGTTTTCTTTCTCATTTTTTTCCTTTTTGATCTGATTTTTCTTGTACAGCATGATAATTGTGGAAATATGTACAGAAGAACCACACATATTTAACATATATTGGCTAACTTGCCAATATATTATCTAAGGGAGGGGGTAGAGGAAAGGGAAGGAGAAAAAAATTGGAACACAGGGTTTTGCAAGGGTGAAGGTGGAAAACTATGCATATATTTTGAAAACAAAAAGCTTTAAAAAAAGTAAAATATAAATTAAAATTTTTAATATCCATCACAAGCTGGCTCCAACCTATTTTTCTAGCCTCATTGAAAAGGATTTTCCCGGCTTCCTATGCAGGTTTACATATAATTCCAGGAACAGTACCTGTATTCTATACATCTCAGGTTGGCTTGCCCTACAGAATTTTTTAGCTAATCAGTTTCTATCTATCCTTTGAACAATATGAAATTCACTTTCCCCAAAACTAAGATCTGTGTTAGCAGATGACTAAATTTCCCTGCAATGTAACCATCACGCCATCCTAATAGCATTCTTTCTTGATGGTCACAATAAGATCCAGAGTAGATATTTTGCTTCGCTTTTTGGGAGATGAAAGGATGATGAAAATAAACCAAAAAATTATGCTGTTTTTGTTGTCTTATTTCGAGTGTTGCAATAATTAAAATCTCTTACCCATACAACTTTACCATTCATATCAGGTCCTTTCTAAATGCATCTATTTCCTTTGTGCACAAATTGGGATTGAGCATATTCCCATGAAAATATATTACTGTTTTTGCCTCTATGGATCTTCATCTAAGTACTTTTCCCATCTGGTTCTTAAATTTCCCTGCTTTGATCCATTCTCCTTTTGAATAAGCCATATCATTCTAGTCATGGGTTTTATTCATGTCCAATAATCATCTTAAACTCAAATTGTCCAAAACTAAATTATATTTTCCCCCTAAATCATTCTTCCCCATTATTGCTTAGGGTAACACGATCCTCCCACTTTTCAGAGGTTCATAATCTAGATATCATCCTTCACACTTTATTAACCTCTAGACCATAAACAATACATTCCATTTTTTCAGTTTTGTCTGTCCCACAGGCCTGGAATGCTTTCCTTCCCCATCTCTATTTACTGGCTTTCTTTAAGTCCCAACTAAAATCTCATTTTTGTGGAAGCTCTCTCTAATCCTCTTAATTCCAGTACCTTCCCTCTTTCTGTTAATTATTTCCTATTTTCCCTGCATATAGCTTGTCTGTGCAAATTGTTTGTTGTTTCCCATTATTAGATTGTAGGCTTCTTGAAGCCTTTTCTTTCTTCAGTTATATCTGATTCTTTACTAACTTTTAAGTTTTTTTTGTTTTGTTTTGTTTCTTGGTAAAGATAACAGAGTGGTTTGCAATTTCTTTCTCAAGCTCATTTTGCAGATGAGGAATTGAGGCAAATAGGATTAAGAGATTTAAGCCAGAGTCACACAGCTAGTTAAGTGTTTGATGCCAAATTTGAATTCACATTTTTCTAATTCCAGGCCCAGCATTCTATTAACTGTGTCACCTATCTGCCAATTTAAGACAAACAGAGTTAAGTGATTTGCCTAGGGTCACAATGGTAATAAGTTTCAGAGGCCAGATTTGAACAGGGGGAAAATGAGCCTTCCTGATTCCAGATCCAGCACTCTATCCGGTGTGCCAGCTAGCTGGCTTTCTTGAAGATAGGGCTGTCTACACCCACACCCACACCCCTACTCATGACTCAATCTTTTACCTAATACATATTGCTTATTTGATGTCTATTATCAGTGGACTATTTCTATAATCATTAAGAAGTCAAGAACTTCTTGTGAAATTATAGCTAGACAATAGATTCTGAGAACTTAGGCTATACTAGTAAAGGTGCATGTAGCATTCAGAACATGAGAAGAGATGTTACAATATTGATTATGGTCACACTATGTAGAGAACTGTGCAAAGAGAATGACAAACTGGTATATCCAGAGGAAGGCTACCAAGATGGTTTAAGGAAACTCAAAACCATGCAATACTCTTAAGAATTAGGTAAAGGAACTGGGGATGTTCAACTGAAAGAAGAGAAGGTACAAGGAATGAAGGGACACACTGAAGACATAATTTATCTGTTATCAAATATCTGGAAAGAGTGTTATATGGAAGAATTTTTGAATTTGATTTGACTGTTCTTGATAGCAAATTTCCTATAAAGCAAAAGTAAAATAAAGAAAGTTTCAACTTGATAAAAAGAAAGTTTTCTAATGATTAGATTCTCAAAAGAGAAATGGTTTACTTTATTAATTTCTTATCACTAGGTATTTAGGCAATAGCTAGATGCTAACTCATTGAGGATTCTGGAGAAGTAATTCATCATGCTTCAGAGGTGAGGATTGATTTAAATGACTTAAGAGGTACTTTCCAACCTTGAGACTCTACAAATTTACATTAGAGAAGAATTGACAATTGTTTCAATGGGATGTTAAAAGAACAGAATTAGCTCTGTAATACACAATGCTATGTAAAAGAATTTTTACCAGTGTATTCTTATTGATGTATTTTCAATGCAAAACAGGATTAAAGGAGACATTTTCAAGAACATACCCTGTGAAACTCTCTTGCCCTTTCTCTGTTTCTAACAGAAGCTTCCTGTCTTGATTTCTCTTCCTTTTGTTGTCTCACTTCAGCTAACTGATTACATAATCTGCAAAAAAAGATGGGATTTAGATATTATCTTATTATCACATGCAATTATTTTAAAATTAGCAAAGAAAAGGTAGCTAATATAAACACAGAAGAAATCTGATCTAATAGTACCCCTACATTCTTATTTTAACTTGTACAATGTATAATTCCTAATTATACCCAAAGGCTGAACACAATATATCACAGCTGATTTGAAATCTTTTAACAGACATTTGAGATACCAATACTCCTTATGTGAAGTACTAAACATGACCTGTTTTTCAATCTCTCAATTGTAACAAGAGTATTCAGATATCACCTTAGTTTGTCGAACACTACCTGAAGATATGGCCTAGGTATTAATAGTAGAAAGAGGAATACATCCTCATATTAAGAAATTCTGTTTTACTGTTAAGTAATTATGGCAAATTCAGCAGTGAAAGGATTGTCCCTTTAGTTTTTAAGATGATTTTTTATCTGGACAAACAGAAGATTGAAGCATGAGGCTAATCAGAAAACAATAGCTGTGGCCAAACTAAGATTCTTTTTGAGAGGATCAAATAATTGCTCTTTTCGGACAGCCCTCTGGGCTATGAATAGGAACAGAAGTGCACAAAGAAAGTGAAAGAAGAGTATAGCCTCCTTATGACAGAAAGCAGGAGGTTTCCTATCAAAAACAGTGAGCTATTGGTGTTCTTTAGTGTCTTCAAATGGCACTGTAAAATGTCTAAGGGTGTAATGGGAGAGTGTGTTCAATAGATATATCTTTGCTGATACAGGAATCGAGTTCCAAACTTCTAGCTAAAATATCCAGGTATGTGACTGAGCAATTCAATGCCTATTTCTTCTCACAGTTTATATCAAGGCTCTAGTGAGAGAATGTTTGTGCAAGATTAAGAAGCCACATGACCTCTTAATCAGGGCACCTAATGATAGGTATAAGAAATCTTTTAAAATATAAAGACAAACACCAAACATCAATGTTGATTCATACCCATTAAGAGACAGCTTATAAGCCACTAGTCACACATACATGCACTTTATTATTTTGTTTGTTTTGGGGGCAATTGGAGGTTAAGTGACTTGCCTAGGGTCACACAGCTAGGAAGTGTTAAGTGTCTGAGATCATATTTGAACTCAGGTCTTCCTGACTTCAGGGCTGGTACTCTATCCACTGTACCATCTAGCTGCCCCAAGGTTTTTGTTTTTTTTTTGCAATAGGAAGAGATTTATTAGAACTTATTGGCTATCTACACCCAGAGAGAGGACTAAAGGAACTGAATGTGGAACACAACATAACATTCTCACTTTTTTGTTGTTGTTTGCAAAATTTACTTTGCAAACTCATTTACTTTCTTTTTGATTTGATTTCTGCAGCAGAGAAATGTATACTTCATAAAAAAAAATATTTTAAAAATGTAATGTTATGGGGCAGCTAGGTGGCACAGTGGATAGAGCACCAGCCCTGAAGTCAGGAGGACCCGAGTTCAAATCTGATCTCAGACACTTAAGGAATCCCTAGCTGTGTGACCCTAGGCAAGTCACTTAACCTTAATTGCCTCAGCAAAAAAAGCAAAAAAAAAAAAAAAAAAGTTATGTAATTTAAAAAAATTATGTTTTTATTTTCTTATTTCCCATATATAATTTTAAATTTTCAATAATATTTTATTTTCAAAAAATATATGTCATGATAGTTTTAAACATTCATTAAAAAAAAATTATTGGTTATATTTAATTTGACCAAAAAGACTTTCAATTTAACTGAGCTCAATCTCAAACAGAACTAAAACTTCAAATGAAGTAAATGAAACAGAAAAATTCCAGCTCATTATCATGGAACAAATTTTAGGAATCAAACTGTTCATTCTTTTCCTCTCTACTATGAAGGATACCTTAAAGCCTGGTGATGCCGAAGTGATTGTGCAGTCTTTCTAGCTTCAGGGAAACACACTTTAACTTCATTCACTTTCTTCAAATGACTCACTGTCGACTCTGGAGGGAATGGGGGGGAAGAGAAGAGATAGAACAAAAATAAAAATAAAACCCTGTAAGAAAAAACTCCACAAGAGAGGCAGATAATATAAGACTGAGAATAAGTTATCGTACTGGATAATAGAATCCCCAAAGGACAGGTTTGACCAATTAATCTAGTATAAAGGAAATTTATTAGGAACATATATAAAATGTCATACTCAGGTTCAACTGCACAAATACAGGATAGGGGAGATTTGATTGAAGAATAATTCATTTGAAAAACTTTAAAAAGATCAAAATCTCATGAATTAATAGTGTGACACGGCAGATACAAGAACTAATGACATATTAGGCCGTATAAAGTACGAGGTCCAATCCTAAGCCCATGCTGGTTTTGCTATAGTCAACTCTGATTAGAATACGTTTAAAATATTATGTTGTGTGTGGGTATCCCATTTTTGGAAGGAGTGCACCCAGTGGAAGGCAACTAAATCAATAAGAAGACTAACTGTAAAGTATGCAGAAGAGAAGGCTTTGGGGGCTGGAGGAGTAGAAGGGAAGGAGAGAAAGCATGGCACAGAATTATATCATAGTTATCTATAGCTTAACATTTAGAAAAGCAAGTATACTTGTGATTGGTTCTAAAGAGACCATAGAGGTTTCAGAGAGACTGATTTCAGCTGGATAGATTCTGCTTAAATGAAAACATCAACATTTAGCTACCAACATCTACCTTCAAGCTAGCCAGTTACTTCATTTTATTTTTTTAAATGAGTATAACATTGTAATCTATATCTTTTGTTTTTACATTATCTATATTTCCAAATATATCTTCTCCTCCTTCCAGAGAGAAACTACTTGTAACAAAGAAAATTTAAAAAGGAAAAAATTGTTTAGCTAAACTAGGACTTCTTAAAATTTTTCTACTTGTGAATCTTTTTTTGCCCGAGAAATTTTTATGTGACTCTCAATATATAGGTGTATAAAATAGGTATACAAACCAAAAATTTACTGATAACAAATTATAATTTTACAACCTCCACATTCAGTTGAGACTCCATATGAGGTAATAAACCAGTTTAAGAAGCTGACAGTTAAACCACCCAATACAGTTAACAATCTGGCAGTACATATAAATTCTAAATCCAGAGTTTTTCACATATGCAAAGGGAGAAGCAGACAGCTTTTTATATATAATCAGGAACCAAATGTGTTTTTCTATCTTAACTCAAGAATGGTTCTGATATACAGATGCCTGTGACAAACCAGAGAACATACCAGAAAGCTCTCTCCCCACCGGGTACTTTTTTCTTTCAATTTCTAGAGTTGATTTAGGCTGAGATTTTCCAGGAGTTTGAACTTTACTATTAATTTCTTTTTGTCTTTGTGATGATTGCTGAATGAACGAATTTTTCTCCTTTACAAAAGCTTCTTGTAAGCTTCCTGATGCAGAACTAAATTCTTGGAATGTGTCTGTCAATCAAACAATAAGTATTTATTAAACTTTTCCTCTGTTCTAGGTACTGAGGATATAAGTACAAAAAAAACCCCAAACAATTCTTCTATTCCTCACAAGGAAAGTATGTTGTACTGGAAAAGATAAATAATAATTTCATACTACATAAATATAAAATGGAGTATTATGTGTTTAAGGAACAAAAGGGAGATCAATTTGGCTAGATTAAAGTTGTAGGGAAAAAGAAACAAATTTCAGTATAGACACTTAAAATTCTCTTTGGATAGAGAATCACACTCTTTATCTCTTATATGAAAGAGAACTTTCCAAGACTTTGCAGAAAGGATAACTCCTACTTACTTCTTTAGATTTATATGAGCACAAATGATCTTGGCAGAAGGAACTTAGCACTGCTAAAAATTATAAAGCGATAACCTCCCTTCCCCCATGACTGTTTACCTTCAACCAAGCTATAAAAAAAAGTAGGTAAAAACAAAGGAAAACAAGTAACAACAAGTCCAGTCTTAGAGTAACTAGGTGGCACAGTGATTAAGTATCTGACTTGGGGTAAGGAAGACCAGACTTCAAATCTGGCATCAAACACTCATTAATTGTGTGACCCTGGACAAGTCACTTAACTCTGTTTGCCACAGTTCCTCATCTATAAAATGAGCTTGAAAAGGAGATAGAAATAGCTCTTTTCTATTAAGAAGCCAAATAAGTATAAGGAAATCCAGGAACCAGAGAGAAGTTTGTTTAATCATTTTTCAGTCATGTACCTGGTTCTCAAGAGTACTATACATAAACAAATATGTACAAACAAGTTCTTTACAGGATTATTAGGAAACAATTAACGAAGGGAAGGCATCAGAATTAAAAGAGGATTCCTATTATACAGGAACTACATACTGACTTGAAGATGAAGTCAAAAGATGAAAACGTCCCAAGCATGGGAATAATCATAGAAAGTGCCTTTAGCTGAGAGACGGAATGTCTTATTTATGGTCAGGAGGCCAGTGTCACAGGAAGGAAGAGTACATAGTGGGGAGTAAGTTGTAAGGAGACTGGAAAAGGATAGGGGCTTAGTTATGAAGGGCTCTGAATGCCCAGAAGACTTTGTAGTTGATTCTGGTGGACATGATTCAGAACTTCTGGTGTTTGGGGAAGGGAAGGTAGTTTGACATGATCAGTCTTGTGATTTAAGAAAATCACTCTGGTAGCTGAGGAGGATGGATTGGAATGAAGAGACCTGAAATAGACAAATTCATCAGAGGGCTATTGCAGTAGTACAAGAATGAGGTGATGAGGGTTTGTACTGGGATAGTGACATTGTCACAGGAGAGAAGGGGACCATTCAAAGGGAGGCTGCAAAGGTGAAACCAATAGGCCCTAGCAACATATTGGATGGAGAGGGTGGGGAAGGACCCAAGAGATAGTAAGAAGTTGAGGAAAACATCTGACTGTGCATAGCCAAAGTCAGCAGAACTAGGGGCAATGAGTAGAATTACAAAGAAGCAAATTTAGGTTTTATGTAAGGAAAAATTTCTTACCAATTAAAATTATCTAAAAGTAGAATGACTGACTGCCTTAGGAAGTAATGAGTTCCCCTCCTCATTAAGGTGTCCAAACAAAAATCAGATGACGAACTTCCAGCTATGTTGTAGAAATGTCTTTTCAGATATGGGTCTGAATGAACATCCAGTGATGTCCCTTCTAACTCTGATATTTGAAGAACTTTTTTTTTTAATAGAAAAAGTCCAAGTACCTAAGCTGTGAACTTTTTGACCTCTAAAAGTAGTTCCCATAATAGTGTATAAATGCGCAATAAGAACCTCTGAATAAAAAAAGATATATAATTATTAGTAAAGGAAAAATAAAGTAAGGAAGTGACAAAAAGAAAGTATCATGGCTGCTTCCTAACCAAAGAAAATACAAAACTCAGTAAACCTACAACCCAACTAATTTTGGCTTCTTTTTCTACAACTGTTCAATATGGTAAATTAAGCAGTAGGAACATGGTAAGGATAGTAAATTTTAAAAGTAACTTTATCAGTTCAATCTTATCCTCGACACTGCCTCACTCCCATACCCTCCAAATAAAAACATTCACAGATTCACAATAACCAGATAAACCTAGTAACATTACAATGTAATAGAAAACATGACTCTTAAAGTCAGAAAAGCATGTAATTGAGACACAGTTTTGGCAGATCTCAATGTCTCCAAGTCTCAGATTTCTCATCTCTAGAATGGGAATAATGCTTATGCTACTTATTTCATGAGCTTGTCATGAGAACCAAATACGACAATTTATATAAAACATTTCACAAACTTTAAAGCTATGTCAGCTGCTATCATGATTATGAAAGTACTAGCCAAAAACAGGACTATCAACTTTAATAATTATAAATGCAACTTAATTCTAGACACTCGTCCAATTCTATTTTATTCAAAATTAATTTGATTATCTTAGTGGGCATATGGCTTTGTGTGTCATCAAAAGAACTTTTGTAGGACACAAGACTAAATAGTATAATAGACTTGACCTGGGTTCAAATCCTGCTTTTGCCATTTCCTAGATATGTAACTGTGGGCAAATAATTGAATCTCCAACTCATTTGTAAAACGAAGGAGATAAAATCAGAAGACCTATAAAGTTCCTTCCACTCCTAGATTTGAGAGTCTATGATTACCAGGATATTGGAAAGAGGAAGATGGTTTCTCCTCAGGAGGTTCTGTAACAATTAAATCTGGTTTCCAAACTGAATAATCTTCTTTCAATTCTGAATCTTGTTTCACCTAGTAACAAGAATGAATAATTATTTTTTTAGACCTATATAAAAGGTAAAACATATCTTTCTACTGTCATAGAGATGAGGACAGCTATTGTTAATAAAGCACAAGCATAAAATAAACATTCAAAATACGTTTAAGCAATCAAGGAAGTGCCAAATATTGGTGGTAGTAATATGAGTAGTAATAATAGGTAACAATTACGTACAACTTTTAGTTTTTCAAAGCACTTTACATTTGATATTTCAATAGATCCTCATTAGCAAATCTGATTTCTGACTCATTATTTGGAACTAAAATTAGCCTTTTTTGGATAATCAGATAATACTAATCATGACTTCCCCATGTTGAATTATAAAGATGATTTTCTGAAATATAAATTTTAAAAATATTTTATTTTCCCCAGTTAGATATAAAACACTTTCCCCCCCCATTTTTAAAATGAGTCCCAGATTCTCTCCCTTCTTCTCCACCCTTAGTCCCCATTAAGAAGGCACATTTGAAGTTATGCAAAACGTCTCCATAAAGGTCATGTTGTGGAAAAAAAAAAAAAAGATTCCCCCCCCCAATTTTTTTTTTTAAATATGCTTCACAGTGGTTAAGATCATAGATATAAAGAGCAATATTACTTCTCATTAAGGAAATTTTCAAAAATGAACATTGCTTATTCCTGTTTCTTATTTTTATTGAGACTTGTGCTCTACTCATTTCCTGTGTACATCTGATTTTCCTTTACCCTCAACTTGTGATTTTTTTTTTATAAGGAAAGCTCAGTGAATATGGGCTCCTTCTTTGAAACATATCATTTTGGAAATCTGTCTGGGTCATTGGGAGGCTGGTTAAATGACAGCTCTAGCATTAAACAATGTGTGTTAGGGGCAGAAACTTGAAACCAGATCCTGAGATTTTGCAACCCATTATGCCAGACTACCTCTCAAGCACAGGCTAATCTTGTTTAACGTTTAGTTCACATTTTATTTCCTCACAAAACCTTCCCTAATTACAGTTATCAATTATTCTTTCCTTTAATTCACATTGCAATTAAAACTCATATTACAAATCATTTCATTATTGTGTAGAGAATTGTTCTCCAATCGCATCACAAACTTATTGCTCATCTCCTCAATGAAATTAAGCTTTTTGAAGGGAAAAAAAAGGATCTTTCAATCCATATTCAGACAATTAGTTCTTTTTTCCAGATAATGAATAGGATTTTTAATCCTAAGTACTTCAGAATAGTCATAGCTCATTGTATTTCTGAGAATAGCAAAGTCATTCACAGCTGATCATCCCACAACATTATTACTTTGTACACAGTACATTTATTTTACTTTGTTTAATTTCGTGGAGGACTTCAAAGATTTTTCTGAAAGTATCCTGCTCATCATTTCCCAAAAAACAAAATTTTTCCATCATAATCACATACCATAGTTTATTTAGCCATTTCTAATTTTTTTCCCTGAGAAAAGTATGTGCTATACATATTTGAATACATTAAGGTCCTTTTACTTGTTTTTTTAAAATCTCTTTTGGAATTCATGCTTAGTCATATCATTAAATCAAAGGATATGTACAATTTTACAGTGCTTTGAGCATAGTTCATCTTTTGATTATTTATCCATTGGTAAACAGCTCTGATATTTTATAAATGACTCAGTTCCCTAGACAATTGAGAAATAATGCTTTCATCAGTGAAACGCTTAAAAATTCTTTTCATAATTGCTAACTATATTTCCCATTTATTCTCTCTTCCCCTTAACCTTGGCCCTCCTCTAATGTTTTGCTACCAACCACTCCCCTCCCTCAATATAACCTCTCTTCTATCACCCTTCTCCATTCCTGTATCTACTTCCCCTTACTTTCCTGGGGTAAGATAGATTTTTATACCCATATTGAGTATGTTATTTCCTCTTTGAGCCAATTCTGAGGAGAATAAGGTCCACTCACTCATCTCCCCCCATTAATAAAATCTTTTTTGGGGGGCTTCTTTCATGGCAGATACTTTGTACCATTCCAGCTCTCCTTTTCCCATTCTCCCAAAACATTCCTCTCACCCCCCCTTTTTTAGATATTACCCCTTCATTTTCTTTTTTTTTTTTTTTTTTT